>JABUQX010000490.1:20000-37500 GCA_015478945.1 Trachelipus rathkii | reverse complement strand
TCTTAGATTGTTTTTGATTCGTATCCTCATCTATTTTTTTGCTTAGTAGAGTTTTCAAATCATTCCATCTCAAAAATATATATATATATATATATATTATATATATATATATAATAATTATATAATATATATATATATATAATATATAATATATATATATATTATCATATAGTATATATATAATATAATAAATAATAATATAATAATAATAATAATAATAATAATACATAATATTAGAAATAAAAATAAAAGAATACAATGATTTTATACATATATAAATGTGAATTTATTAGCAATCCAATGGAAGGTCTACTATTCCACTATATATGTAGATGGTTCCAATGGAATTGTACTTAGTTGATCCCTTATTCTCATGGTCAGTGCTGGTTGTTGCTTCGCAAATATTCTGAAAGAAAATGCGATTCACTGATGGTCTTCCGTTTACCACTGTTCTCTAATGCTAATGGTAGGCCATGTATAGAAATTTACATTCTCGAAGATTTGTCTATATTTTTCAATTCCCGAATTTGCTTTATTCCTAACAGATGGTCACAAGAAAATTTACTAAAGCGAACTGTAACAAAGTAAGGGTTTATCCTAAGGGTTAAGTACAGAGGATCTATCTGTATTTGAATTTGAAGCTAATTCTGATATTCAAGTTGTAGTGTGGTATTTCTTCAATATTGAGGAAAATTTCGGTGAAATTAATGAAATATTGAAGATTGTTCGACGAACATTCACCGTAAAACATCGTTCACCAACATGAGTCTTAACTTTTTTAGTCACACACACCATTCATTTGTAAATGTAATAGTATTAAAGCTTTTTCGTATCTATAGCGCTCCATCCATCCTCGAGCTATCAGACATTGAACATTTCATCTCTAATTTACTTTTTAAACTTCTATAAATTAAGCTTTCCTCTAATTATAGCCCCAAAATAACTATTATTGAATTACCTTATCACTACGTATTGACTCCTTCAAAACCAATAGAACTAATTGGTTGAAATACCTATGGAAATATACCCTATCTGATATCAAATTAGTTTTTCCGAATCCAAGTATCACATTGATCCCAAAACTTTAACATATTTACCCTTCATGTGCATTCTTCCTCTGTCATTTATAAATTTCTGTGGCTGCAGTCACCTGTTGGCAGACCAAACTACCAGTAAGATAGAGAAACACCAAGGCGAATTCTTGCAACAGGCAATTTTCTTAAGATCGTTAACCATTTCAGCATTGCGAGAAGCTGCCTAACAGAGACCACCCCTGGACCATTTATCTTAGTTAATAATTGTGCAATCAACCAGCACCCTACCATGGGAATATTGGCAACAAGTCCTAATACTCCATTTCAAATAATCGCACTCATACTGGAAAGCGGAACCCCATCCCCAAAGAAATTGCGATTAAATACATTTTTGTAAATGTATATTTAAAAAAAAAGTTTTTTGTCGATATTTTTTAATAATGATATATTTTCTTTGTTAATTAATTACATTTCCAAAGTTATTTAAAATAATAGCAACAATTAAAAAAAAATATAACTATCAAACAATTTATATTCATCAAATGGGATAAAAATAAAATAAAGCGTTTGGTGCCTATTATAATATTATTATATATTTTATTATTATATTATTATTATTATTATATTATATTTATTATTATTATATTATTATTTTATATATTATTATTCATTATTATATTATATTATTATTATTATTATCTATTTTTTATATATTATTATTATTTATTATATTATTATTATTATTATTATTAATTATTTATTATTATTATATATTATTATATATATATATATATATATTATAGTATATATATATATATATATACTATATATTTATATATATATAATAATATAATATAATATATATATATATATATATATATATATTATATATAAATAGTACTTTGCTTATTTGGTAGCCTCTAACCTCCTACGAGAAACGGGAGGATCTCTAGATATTGTGCCACAACCAGCAGCGACCAGAAAGAGTACGTTGAAATTGTCTTAAAACTTATTTCTAATGTTCGTCAGTTCGAGCAATCTAGCAAGAGTCCTTTGTCGTCATTTTCAGGATGACATCTTTGAAGAACGGGTGGCTATCATTATGAATAATGTATATTCCTGAAGAGGGGGACTGTCCAGAGGCGTAACGACAGTATTAATTCTGGTATTCTAGTTCAAAGTTCTTTTTTACTATGCTTATAATAGTACAACTGGTTGTTTCCTTTTTCTTTGGTGCAGGGGTTGTCTGTAAGATGATGGAGGGTAGTCGTCATTGAGAGTGACTTTCCTGAATAAATTGACAGCCCATCATGTCCAAGATGGAAACTGTATGGGAAGACAATTTGGGTCATGTTAATGTTTTACAGTGTCTTTGGTTGCAGATTTTGATTATAATGAAAAGTAACAATTTATTTACCCATATTGAAAGAGAAGACAGATAGAGAAAGAACGTTATTCAATATTTACGCTAATTGGGAAGCATCTATACAATTTTTAATATCTGTTTCTTTTTAAATTTTTATTTAGATTTTAAGTTTTTTAAAAACAATTTATTTAATTAATAAAGTATTAGTGCTAAAAAAAAAATGTTCCAAAACATAATTCAATATTTTAATTATGTTATTTATGTTTCTTATGGTATTAATTACATTACATTAAAAAAAGAGGAATTAATATTTGTCAACCAGTGTGTTAAATTCACAAATAACTACTTGAAAAAATTTTATTACATAATTCATATTTTAAAACAAACGTTGTTTCTTAATTCATGCCGTAATGTAACGTTATGAATTAAAGTTAGGCTTAGGTTTGGTTAGTTTAGTTAGTTAGTTAGTTATGTTAGTTAGTTAGTTAGTTAGGTTGTTCAGTTAGGTTAGGTAGTTAGGTTAGGTATTAGGTACAGTTAGTTAATTAGGTTTGTTTATTTTGTTTATTTATGTCAATGTTATGTTAGCTTAGTCTAGGTATAGGAAGTTAGTTAAATTACGGTTAATGGTACAATTACATAAGTTAGATCAGGAGTTCCCAAACTTATTATTCACCGCGCACCCTTGTTGTTTGAAAAATTTTCGCGCAACCCTACTCTTAATTGGTTCGAGTTATTTAGCTTAGGTCTTGAGGAAACAAAAACAATGCAAATTTAAGTGCTCAGTTTACCTTTAATGTAAGAATGAACGTTATTGCAATTATTCATATTTTCCTTTTTTATGGGAATTTTTCAATCTTTACCCTTAAATCACTTGACGCTGCAAAGTTTACTCCGTTTATCTGTATTCTTTATTAAGCATAACGTTGGACGAATGCAGAGCCCCAATAGATAAGTGGAAAAAAAACGCACACTCCCCCCCTTAGTCTTTCTAATGAATCTGTCCAACAGCATGTTTTTCTCATATACACATTGCAGTCCAGAACTCTTCTGCCCCCTTCGTCTGATTTAAGTTTCAAAGTGATGGTTTCACTCGATGTCCAGCAGTATTTGAAAAAGCTTGCTTTGTCTCATCCCAGTAAGTTTTACGTCTTCGTGTCACATGAAAATGTGTGTTGTCATCAAGCTGTAGACGATCTCAGAATTTCAATATCGGGAAAAATACTCAAAAATGTTTTTCCAAACCTTCCATGTGACAGTAATAATTCGAGAAGTTCCGGTTTGAGATGGATCTCATTTGTATTTGACAAATCTTGACCGCGAGAAATAGTTGAGATACTCTGATCTTAACATACGCTTCAATAAAATAAAAAAAATTGCGCAAGCCTTTTATTATGCTAATGTGCTCTCCCTCCCTTGTAAGAGATGTTGTGTTTCATTAGTTTTTCGAATATTCGAAAGGATCCAATTTAAGCTGCATCGACATCAGTTAATTTATTGAATAAAAAGACTGCTCTGTAAAATTGACCACAATGCATCCGTTTAGTTCAAAAAGTGCTGGCAAAATCCTTTCTTTGAAAGCACCGCACTTTCTGTGTGCAAGCAAGAGATGGATAAGTACCATACCCATATCTTCGCGGTAAGTTTTTAAAAGCGTCTTGAAGCGGCCTGCTTTAACATGATCAATTATCTTCACAGCATCATCCAATACGACTTTTAAAAATTTTGTGGCATCTTCTTGTTGCCAGGAAATCCTAATGTATTGACAACATGTGCTGCGGGCGTTCTGCCGCGTTCATCCGTAAGACACCGTCCCTGTCGTTTTCCAACCATTCATGGCTAACTCCACACTGCAAATATCCACCACACTGCTCCATTCCCAAACCATTTTCCTGTACATATTTGTCGATAGCATTGAAATTTCGTCGCATGTGTATAAGTCTCAAGACTTTTGCTCATCAAAAGTGTCCTCTTCTATGCTCGAATGGGTATATCACAAACACAAGAGAACTGTAATTCCCCGCTACGCGACTTTCTCAAGCTGTAACGTAGAAAAAATACGTTTTTTTCTTCTTAAATTTCTTCTCTACTGTCGTATCTGTTATTGAAGCTGCACAGATCATGATTCTTGCATATCTGAACCTAAAATGAAACTAACAACATCCTTCAGGAAAAGTTAATTAATGTCTCGGCAATAGTATGCAGTTTTCCAGTGGTTGAAAATATGTAAATTGAGAAAATCTCAGAATCCTGAGCCGCTATTTGTCATTTCAAAAAACTTACCTGAACACTACAATTCCCTGAAGCGATAAAGCGCACTACGTGACTACAAGCAAAATGGCCGACGAAGTTAGCAGGACTGATGCTAATAATTAATGGTTTGCATATATAAAAAAACGGAATTTGTACCTACTTAACTCCAAAAATTTTAGTAGAAAATTGAAAAAAAAATGTGCATTTTTTCCTCTTATGTTATTTTAGAATTTCCTTTAGATTTTCAATAGATTATCTTATATTCAGGGCTGCTAGAAAGTTCAATTTTGTTAAAATAAAATTAATTTATTTTTAAACGGTTGTGCTTAATTAATACAAATGCTATTGTGAACAAACATGACGAAGAAGTACGTTGGATGTTTTAAATATAAAAACTAAAAAACAAAAAGGATTGAACATAAAGATGATGTTTGCGAGTATGCGTTGAGAAAAAGAAATGAAGAAATCTGTTTGAGATTGTGTTTAATTGCAGAATTTTAAAATATATACAACGTATATATATATATATATATTAATTTATATATATATATATATATATATATTATATATATAATTTTACTAATAAAAATAGTATATATATATATATTTAATGATATAATATACTTATATTATATATATATATAATAATATATATAAAAAGGAATGTAATGTTGACATTATTAAACTAAGAAGGTTATGTGCATTATGTAAGCTAAATTTTTTTTACAAACTTTTAAAAATTAAACTAATTATAAAAATTTAACCTAAAAATTTATGATGTTAGAGAAACCGTAAGGATTTATTAGATCTGAGCAAAGAAGTTTTTGGTGTTAGCAAATATGGATGGGTGAACGAGGGAAGGCAACCTTATTATTTCAAGAATCTTATTTACACACAAATTCTAGTATTTATATAGGAACTCTGCATTGATTTGTGCCCCAGGTTGTGATGCTTATGTTAAGAAGGACGGATGTATGCCTGTATCACTATTAAGAGGGTTCTCTTATTAATTCTCCAAAATTTGTTCCCGTTAATGTTTCATACGGTTAATTATGAGGCTCTAGAGTTAGTATTTAATGTGGCGAGGTGAAATGTTATGCTGGATATCGAAATTATAACCCTAACCCTAACAATAGTGATTGTTTATTAAAGAGTAAGTTTATGTCTTAAAAGGAGCACAGTGACATGAGTATTGATTCACTTCTATTCACTGAATGAATGAAATAGAGGATTTTTGGGGGCAAAGACTAATTCTATCTGTCTGCCCAGTCATGTTCCAGTTGGTTTATTATATATATATATATATATTTATATATTTAATATATATATATTTAATTATACTATATATATATATCATATATATATATTATACATATATTAATATATAAATATATATATTTATATTATATATATAATATATATATAGATATATAAATAATATATATATAATATTATAATATAAGTATATATATATATGTAATATATATATATATATATATTTATATATATATATATACTTATATATATATAATATATATATATATATATCATATATATAAATATATATATTAATAATAATATATAATATATATATATATATATATATATATATAATAGTACTATATATAAGCACAAAGCAAACAGACTGCCCCATTCTTAGACACTTTAATCAGCTGGAATACACAGCAATTACAATTTCCTATATACAGAAAACCTATCCTCCCCCCCCCAACTAACACACACTGGTTTTCATCACACCAAACTTACACAAAAATAGCCACACTCTCTTCATTATTCCTTACTCATGTTCATAACCACTATTATTTAAAAACAGAAATTGACCTCCTTTTCTCCACATTCACAAAATTGCTCTATCCTCAGCCACTAATTACAGCCGCTCAAAAACCCAAAATCATAAAGTAGAAAACTCGGAGGAAACCAATGGACGTTAACGAAATCTGGTAGCAACTAATTAAAGACCCACACACATTCCGCCGATCTCCTAACAATTCTTGAACCAACTTGACCTATGTTTCACCACTAGTCCTTCTCTCTAAAAATACACCACTTTCGCTCCATTGGTAAATCTGACCACAAACCTTATATCTCTTAATGTTATAATACTTCTCTCCAACATCTCCATCCTGCGCTACTCGTTTTTCTTGGCACTTTGATCGCGCCATTGGGGCCTGCTCGTTGCTTCTACGCTAACATAATGGATACCTTTTGTCTTGGTGACGCTTCGACTTCTGCCGATAAGGTGGAGCTGTTGAATGGATGAGCGGTTCATTCCTTCTTCGACTAATCTTTCTCTCCTCACAATACCATGTTCGGATCGTCCTGTTCTCCTGGCCATTCAGGCAGAAGACAGTGCAGCTTATCGAGCAGAAGAAATTCTCGTTCTCCATATCACTCTTGCTAATTTTCCATTCGTTGCTAGAAATTCGTTGGCAGGCATACTCATTCGACAGCAACAGCGCTTAGCCAAACGAAAGTGCGCTAAACCCCTTGTCTCCTACTGAACAAATCTTTCTGGCCTTACTGCCAAAACATTCTAACAACTTCTGTAAATTGTCTTTCCTCCTCTTATTCGCTCTGACTGGTTCTGTTGCTAATTCTCAACTAAAAGCCAATCTCTTCGCCTCCTATTTTCCTCAAACTCAACCTTGGACGATTTCTTCCTTCCTCCATCCTCCTCCTTCTCCTCCTCAAGTGTCCAATGCTTTTGCCTGTGATTACATTCGGATCGAGTGCATAGGCTCCTGAAATTCACCGAACTAGAAAGCTGGTGGCCGTGAGGCATTCCTCCCCGATTTTGGAGAGTGTTTCGGTGACGTCATCCCGCCCCTCGTTCAACTATATTTCTCTATGTTCTCAATACTAACACTTTCCCTCATGTTGAAGGCACGCTCATGTCCAAACCTATTCCGATAAAAGGAAGCCGCTCTTCTCCTTCTAACTATCGCCCTATAGCCTTAACTTGTCCTATCGAAGATCTTTGAAACTCTTCTCACTATCATTCTTAGATCATCTGGAATTCATTCACTTCTTTCGCCATCGCCAGTACGGCTTTCGGCGCTCGAGATCTATGTGCGATATACTTTCCTATCTTATGAATTATCGGTTTTCCGACACCTTAGAATACGAACTGCGTGTGCGCAGAATACCAAAGCATCTTGACCGGATGGCACGCTCACTGCCTCCAAGCTCCCTCCTTGGCTTTCATCCTTCTCTTGCTTACTTATGTCTAGAGTTTCTCTTAAATCGCTCAATATCAGCTGTTTTTATGGGGCGATTTCTTCTCCTTTTTCTTCAATAGTGTGTTCCTCAGGTTCATCTATATCTACCATACTTTATTCCTACTTTGTCAGTAATGACTCTTACTCCACCTGCACATCTTAACTCCGTATTCACTCATGTATGCGATGCATTCGACCCTTCATTTCTTCAACTACACTTTCAATTCTGCTCCCTTCTTACTTATTAGAATTCCTCCAGTTCTTATCTTTCCAGATTCTCATTCTCGCAGATCGGATAGAATTTCCGGGTGGTGTCTTCTCTTGGAATTCAATTCTTTAAAAACTCAACTTCTACAAATCTCCCTCCTAAGAAACCTAATTTTTCTATATTTTACGGTTCTCTCGTCTCCTTTCGACAATATAAACATCCTTGGCTTAACACTAAACAAAAAATGTCTTGGAACCTCACATCACAGAACGGTTTGCTAGTGCGCCTCAAAGAAGACTGGGAGTTCTGTTAGCTGCGAGACTTTTTTTCCTCATTTCTCCTGTAGCACAGTAACAAGTAGATCATCCGCCCTTGTTATGGAATCTACTCTAATATCGGGGCTCGGTTTCACCCGCAGCTTTTGATAGGTTCGAGTCAAGGCCAAAAAGGCTTATAAACTTTCTGCACTTTCCGATCTTTTGACCATCTAATGTTCACAGCACTATGTAATCGCTTTTTAAATCTCTTTTCATATAAAGCACTAATCAATCTCAGAAGCATCCGAGAGCTTAATCCCACTCTCGCCGCTAAGCTGCTCATCACCTTTCGTCGCCCGCCGTAAACTAGGTGTGCACTTAGTATTCAAACATTAGATGTTATTATATTTAGAATGTTTTGATATGAGTCGCATGCCGATTCTTGTGTATTAGCTATAATTTAATGTCAATTCGACTTGATTTTTCACACGGTATTCCTTCTTAACCTGCACATAAACCAGATTCTGCTCGAAATTTCATCCCAAGTACCTGTATTCTGTGTTCTCTCGCAGTGCCAAAATTCCATCTAATAGACCACACTCAATCCCTATACCCCTCTTAATAAACTCTTTGTTATTATTTCTATTTGAAAGCTTACTTTGTGCCATTAATTGTAACTTTATTAAGTTATGTGTTGTACTTATTACTGTAGGTGTATTATGTAAACATCACCTACCATCCCTATTGATATAATATAGAGGTTTTCTTGACATCATTATTGGTGAGTTATATATATTGTATTTATTGGTACTAATTATTATATATATGTATTATATAAAAAAAAAATAGTATTAAAAAAAATGAAGATAATAAAAAAACTACTCCCTCCTACATAACATCCTCAGGTATATTATTTAACCATAACTCAACAGTCCTTCAGCAGTTTTCTAACTCTCCACAATTAGCTGGCTAAAAGATAACAATATTTGCTATTCTCATTGATTTTAATCAGTAGTTATATCCAATTAACAATGCAACTTTATATTCACAAATCTTCAAAGTTTTACGTCCTAACTCTCTCTCCAAATGAAGCTAAATGCTCCTCTCCTTTATATAACTATCGATTGTGTCAGATCGCTGTGTATTATATTGACCCCGGCAAGTGACCTTCGCAGGGCCTGCTCACTTAAATTATACAATTGAGGTGTTATATAATCTTGAAGAAATCACCGTGGTGAATGGTTAAATGTCGGCGAAATCCGTGATCAGCACTCAAGAGAATAATATAATCACCTTCGCCAACATAATATTATATTTTCTTCTTCAATACTGTGATTTAGGCTCATATTTCTTACGCATAATATCTCGAGCATTCAAACTCGCCAAAAACAAACATCTCAATCCAAATACATATTTAAAAAGTTCTATCGTTAATCATTTTTCCTATAAATAAAATCTATCAATATTATAGCAACATAAGGTCTAATTACTCATTTTTTTTCTTATATAAGAATTCTAAATAGATACTTTTTCCTATAAATTTCTTTTGTATTACTTAGTGTATATTGAATCTGAGAATACACTATAATAGAAACTCAAGTATATTTGTATGAGAGACATACTTATCACTAAAAATATTTGATATCTGAAAAAAACAACAATTGTCAAACTATTATATATATTTCCATTACTCTTCCTCAAGTACTTTAAACAACTCTTTGTAATTTTTATATTGCAAGTAGTAATTACCCCCAGTTTTATTTTTCTTCACTCCACGCCCCCATCCTATGAAACTTCTATTGAATCTAATGATCCCCCGTAATTTTTTCGTATCCACTGAGTAGAATTGAAAATATTACGGTGAGGATGGAGTTGTCCACTTTTTAGAAAAAATATTGTGTGAGCTACTATAGCCTATTAACATAGATACCAGTGGTTTTATTTCTCTAGAAAAAGCATTAAGACAAATAGTACATCAATTGTGTATAGGATTTATTATGAATGACAATGTACCGTGGTAAATGGTGGAGCGAATTTGTTGGTCCATTCATATATTTTAAATAACATATATTATAGTCAAAAAGTGTTGTGAGCTCCAGAAAAATTTTGCTTTACAAAAAATTCTACTCATTCCTAATTATTTTATTTCTCTTTTCACAATTTATTCGTAAAGTTTATTATTATTTATACGTCATAACGATTTATGATTAATTAATTTTGTGAAAAAATATTCTTTACTGACTCAATAAAAAAAATTATTTTATTTCTACTCTTTTCACAAGACCTTGAATTGTTTCAAAGAATAAGCTGCTACTAATAAATGAAGAATCTCTATAATGAATAATCTCCCTTTACATTGATAATATTTCAGCTAAAGGACATTGATTACTCTGAGAAAGATAAATTTTTTTAGCCATATTTTATATATAAACTAATTCCCATACACACAGTATCTTTATTAATTGTTTAGGTTTATCTTAGTTTTTTATTGAAGCCAACAATTATAATATTATTTATTTTTATACTAAAACCAATTATTGTGTAGCATAAGTTTACTTTATTGCACCGAATAAGCCTGTTGCATATATAATATTAATTTGATTATAAAAAAATAATTAATATATAAATAATTAAAATATTAATATAAATAAATAATAATTAATTATATTAAATATATATAGCAAACAAAATATTTATTATAGATGTTAAATTTCCGGAAATCTGGCCGTATGTTTGATTCGAGAGACATAGAAAATTCAGTTAATACCTCACACCGGCGTTAACCCTCAGTTTTATTAGCGATATTTACACTATTATTGAGATAAAAAGTAATTAAAATATAGTGATTTATATGAAATAGTAATGCTTATTATAGATCTAGATTTCTATTCTAAATCTGTTTTTGTTTTTTATGCTTTTATGAAACCAACAAATTTTAAATTCTTTTTAAATTTTCAATTAAACGTTGACCTAGTATGGTAAAAATTAATTTATCAATACTTGTTTGCTTGAACTTCTGTGAGCTGGGAGTTGTAATTTAACTGCGAGATTTTTTCTTCTTCTAAAATACTTCAACTTTGGAAGAGTCTTATCCCTCAGTTTACGGAGTATTGCTCTCATATCTGGGGGTAGGAGGCTCTGGTTTAACCCAACTTTTGGACAGGGTCGAGTCAAAGGAAAAAAGGCTTATAAACTCTTCGATACTTTCCAATTCACTTGACCCTCTATCTTTGGGGGCTATGTTGGAGCATTATCTCTTTTCTGTAGGTACTACGGCGTCAAGTGCTTGAGGGTACCTTTAAGATGCCCTAGTAGCGCAAAGTGTGTTGTGTATGCACATGAGTTTTGTGTAGATATTAACAACTCCAGCCCTGTTCACTGTGGTTCTTCCTTCTTTCCAGCCACCTATGCTCTTTGGAATTCTCTTCCACCTTCTGTGTTTCTTGCTGAATTTAATCTTCCTTACTTTAACGCCTGCCTCTGTGCTCATATGAGTTATTTACGCTAGGTGTCGTCTTTGTAATGTTTAAACACCCCTTCCTTGAATAGGGCTCTGCCCGTGAGCGGTGGTTAAAACTGTAAGAAAAAATGAATATTTAAATGCCAACCACCTTTTTTTAAAACATACTGATGGGCTTAGGCCGACTTTTCTTTTAACATATTTATGGTTCGTGCCTTTGTCCAAATTTTAAAACTGTTCAGAATGACTATTCTAACTTTCATTTTAAAGTTTGCTTCTGTTTGAGACTCAGATATCTATGGAGTCAATAACAACAACATATATATATATATAAGAGAGCAGAAGCATATTATATATAATTCTATATATATATATATATATATATATATATATATATATATATATATATATATATATATATATATATATATATATATCAGAGGCGACTCCTGCATTCTCTCGTGCTACTCGCGCTCAGCACGAGTTAACATTATAAAAACGATCTATTTTGCAAATTTCATAATGTTAAAATAAAATACTCTTTATTTTTTTTTTTTTGCGAAAGTTGGTCAAATAAATGAAATTTACGTTTAGTAAATAATATAAAATATTATACAAATTAAACCGAAAAAGGTATGAATAACCAAATTAAATAACGTTTTTAACCCATTAAAAATGGCTGGAGTTCATGCCCAAATCGAATGGCGGAGAATCATAACTTCAGCATAATTTTTGAATGATTTTGTGTTTTATAATATATAAGCCTAAAAGTTTGAATATAATAATATAATTATCTAATATTTCATTAAACAAATAAATGAATAATCAATAAATACTGAACAATCGAAATAGTGAGACTTTAGAACAACACGCTCATGGAATTCAAACACCACGTATCAATCCATAACTGTCTGAGTAAGAAACTGTCTATGAATTCCATACTTAATATATATACATGATACATTATGTTATATATAGAATATGGTTATATATAGATATATATATATATTTATATATATATATAATATATATATATTGTTATTATTTGTTATAAATATATACATACATATATTTACCATATATATAGAATATATTATTGTTGCATTTATACAGTTGTTGTTGTTATTATATTGTTATTATATATAGTTATTATTATACATATATATATATGTTAGTATGTATTATGAATATTATTACATATTTGTTATATATATAATAGAAGGAGAGAGAGAGAGAGAGAGAGAGAGAGAGAGAGAGAGAAAGCAACGAGCAGTGTGCCACTGGAGTCGCCACATGGCATGATACATATTATATTATATATATACATATATTATTATTATTATTATTATTATATATTATTATATATTATATATATATATAGTATATACATATACATATATATTATAATCCTCTAATAATAATATAAATAACATATATAAGTATGATATATATATATTATATATATATATATATTATTATTATTATATATATATATATTATTATATTATTATTATTATTATTATTATTATATATATATTATATATATATATATATTATATATATATATATATATATATATATATATATATATAAATATGTATATATATATTATATATATTATATATATATATTATTATTATTATTATTATATATTATTATTATTGTATTACATATTATTATTATTATTATACATATTATTATTATTATTATTATTACATATTATTATTGCTATTATTATTATATTTATTATGGTATTATATTAATATTATTACATATATTATATATATTATATACATATATTATTATTATTATATATTATTATTATATTATTATATTATATATTATTATTATTATATTTCCATATTATTACATATTACATTTATATATAAACATATTATATATTATTATATTATATATATATATTATATTACATATATGTATTATTAAGATTATTATTATTATTACATATATATATTACATATATATTACATACATACATATTACATACATACATAAGATACATATTATTATTATTATTATTATTATATATTATTAATATTATTATTATTATTATATTATTATTATTATTATTATTACATATTATTATTATTATTATAACTATAGGTAATATATATGATTATTAGTTAAATATTACATATATTATTATTATATGTTATTATATAATATTGTTATATATTATTTATTATATTATTATATTATATTATTATTATTATTATTATATTATTATTACATATATACATAAACATATATACAGGTATGTATTAGTTACATATATATATATTATTATTATTATTATTATGTTATTAAAGATATATATATATTATTATTATTATTATTATTACAAATACATATACATATATACAAAAACAATTACTATACATTCAAACATATAAATACAAATAAATAGATGTCATATATATATATATATATATATATATATATATATATATATAAGAAGAGTAGTATATATTTATATATATATATATATATATATATATATATATATATATATATATATATATATATATAGAGAGAGAGAGAGAGAGAGAGAGAGAGAGAGAGAGAGAGAGAGAGAGAGAGAGAGAGAGAGAGAGAGAGAGAGAGTTTTATTTTACAAGAAATAAAAATTAAATATTTTATTTTTAATCTTATATAAAATTATTATTAATTGAGAAAAAACTTTTAACTTTAAAATATTCAATTATGTAAAAAAGTTTAAGTGTTTTTCATCTATACAAATTGACCCACGAAAAAAAAAATAATAATAAAAGTTTTGAGCCTTGCAAATTAACTGTAAAAAAATTGTTATTTAAAATGCAAAGATAATTGCGCTTTTTTATTTTATTTCCACGCAATTTTCAATGAGATTAATTAAAAACTTACATCATTAACTGGGAATATTTGGGGTTTAATTAATTTTTTCATAATTCACACAATTTTACCTTTACTTTTAAATAGTAACACACACACACACACACACACACACACACACACACATATATATATATATATATATATATATATATATATATATATATATATATATATATATATATATATATATATATATATATATATATATATATATATATATATATATATATATATATATATATATATATATATTTATATAGTAATATATATATATATATATATATATATATATATATATATATATATATATATATATATATATATATATATTATATATAGTATATATATATATATATATATCATATATATATATATATATATATATATATATATTTTGATTAGAGTAGCTTAAACTTCTCTAATATTTTTCGTTAATATATATCATTGATCAGTTTGCCCTAAAATTCTTTGGATGAACACGCTTTAAAATATTAACTTTAATAAATTAATACATTAAACAAACATTTTTGTCAATTACAAATAAAATTAAAAATACATACACACTAGCTTTCGCCGAATATATACGGCCTCTTCAGGTGTAGCTTTGACTGACCGTGAACGAGCCCTTAATTGATGCATTTGGTGCTGAGTATTTTTACCTTTTTAGTAGGCTGTTTTTTTTTCTGAGATCTTCTTATAGTACTTTGTGCTTGTCATTATTGCATTCTGTAAACTATCTATGTACATTTCACCCTGAATTTTGTTGAAGTTGTTGCTATTTTTTATACAGAAAGATTCGAGCATTTTACGTTTGTTGGTATCTGATGCGTAGATATAATTGGTTCCATTTCATGTATATTGATTCTATGGTTTTCATTACTTCTATGGTGGGTTAGAGCTGAATTTTGGTTATCGATTTCCAGATCGTGCCTGTGTTGGTATTTTCTTCTTGTGAATTCAATCGTCTCTCCTATATAAATATCTGTACAGTTGTTACATGGAACTTTGTGAATGCATTGTGATTTTTGGTAGTTTTTAAATTTATTAGGCTTCATAACTTTTTTTAGTGGTAGAGTGTTTGATGGAGATAAGATTAAGTTTTTTTGATAATAGTTTTTTATATATAGGATTAATGGCTAGGGAACTGGTAAATAGGTCAAATTGTTTTGGTTGTTATTAGTTTCATTTGTGCTGAAAATTTTCTTTTTTGCTTTTTTTAGTGCTTTGAGTATTATATATTCTGGGTATTGTAAATTTTTGAAGGTTTTGAAAAATAAATCATATTCTTTTTGTAGAGTGTAGGGGGGAACAGATCCGAAGTGCACGTAGGAATAATGAAGAAAGTGTGGCTATTTTTGTATTGTCTGTGTAGAAAGAATACCAGTGTATATAATTGTTATATGATGTAGGTTTTCGATATCTTGCCAAGTTTAATTGCGTATTGTTGTTCCAAGTAATTAGTATATCTAGGAATGGAAGGGTGTTGTTGAAATGTTTTAGTGTTCAAGACAGCAAATTACAGTTCACACAAGAACAACCTCGTAAAAAGGAAAAAATACTCCGCACCAAATGCATCAATTAAGGGCTCGTTCACAAACAGTCAAACCTACACCTGAAATGGCCGTATATATTCGAAGAAAGCTAGTGTGTGTGTATTTATTAAATTTATTTGTAATTGATAAAAATGTTTGATCTATTAAAGTTGATTTTTTAAAGTATGTTCATCCAAAGAATTTTAGAGCAAACTGATTATATATATATATATTCGGTATATATATATTATTATTATTATTATTATTATTATTATTATATATATTATATTATTATATATTATATATATATATATATGAGTATATTATATATATATTATATATATATGTATATATATATATATATATATATATGATATATATATATATATATTATTATTATTATTATTATTATTATTATTGGCTATTATTATTATTATTATAAAGGTAGATGAAGAGTATATATATATTATATTATTATTGAAAGTTACATATATATATATTATTATTGTTGGTTATTATACATATATTATTATTGGTAAATACATATTACATATATATATACATATGTTAAAGAGATAAATATGTTAGTATATATATATATATATATATATATATATATATATATATATATATATATATATATAAAGCTCGAGCTGTCTACTGGACTTTTTATATATATACATAAAAAAAATTTTATATATATATATATATATATATATATATATATATATATATATATATATATATATATATATATATATATATATATATATATATATATATATATATATATAGTATTGTAAGAATAATTGTTTAAAATGTTATTTGTTATTTTAAAAAGTATTTTTTCAAAGCGTTTAAAATTTCTCAAATATGTTAGTTGAGCATTAAAGGTAGAGAAAATGGGTTTTCAAGGACAGCCCAGAACTCTTTGATACCTTAAATATATTTCATATTTCGTAACACTCACAATGAAGTTTATATTTATAACTGATAGAAAATATAACATTTACTTATAGTATATGATTACGTAACATTTATTTTATGATATAATGTTTCTTTTTCTATACTGTTGGTGTTGTACTGTTTAGAGAATAAGTTTTAAATATGCTAATAAAATAAGTGAGCTAACCTTTTGCATTTAGAAAAAGCTGAATCGAAAAAAAAAAAAAAGAGTTGTAGGGAGAACACTATTTATCGATTTATTTTGGAATAAAGAAAGCATTTATATATCTTGTATTTAATGTATTTTTTTT
>JABUQX010000490.1:0-15000 GCA_015478945.1 Trachelipus rathkii | reverse complement strand
TTATATACATATATATATATATATATTACATATTATTATATATAAATTATATATATTATACATATATATATTATTATATACATATATATATATTATTATTATTATTATTATATATATATATATTATTATATATATTACATATTATTAATATTATTATTATTATTGTTATTATTATTATTATTACAATAAAAATCTTTTGTTACTTATGTAGATTTTTCCCTTTTAATTATTTCCTATTATACATATACATATTATATGTTGGTTATTATTATATTAGTTATTATATATATATATTATATGATATATTATTATTACATATATACATATTTCCATACATATACACATTATGTTAGTGATATGGTGCTGTTATTATTATTATTATTATTATACATATACATATTATTATTATTATTATTGAGTTATTGAGAAAGAAGATATGCCATATATTATATATTATTTATATATACATATATTATTATTATTATATTAGGACGGTTGTTATACTTAAATTGCTGTAATATATATTATATATATATTATTATTACAGCCATATATATATATATTATTATTATTATATTAGCATATTACATATTATATATTACATATTATTATTATTATTATTATTATTATTATTATTATTACATATTATTATTATTATTATGCTAATCAAACATCTCCCCATCGTACAATCACTGTTAGATACGAAGGAAAGGTAAGAGCAGCTTGACCACTGCTACGACGAGACAAGTTCGAGTGCGAGCGTGGGAGGAACCGTAGTAATGCTCTTCTTGTACAGTCGGAGTATTCTCGTGATCTCTTTTGTCTCGTCGTAGCGCAGTGGTCAAACACATGCACGCTCATTTGCAAGGGTCCAGGATCCGTATCCTAGCATGGTAAAAAATACATTAGGGGGTATTTACAATTACAAATTTGATTGCAAGGTTAAAATTATTGCATTTCATTATACATAATAACCCCCGGTTTATGGTATTATTATTCACCATGCGCAGTACCCTGTTTCGCCCTATGTTCGAGTGCGAGCGGGAGGAACTAGTAATGCTCTTCTTGGACAGTAGAAGTATTCTCGGTTTCTCTTTGTCTCGTCGTAGCGTAGTGGTCAAACACATGCACGCTCATCTGCTAGGGTCCAGGATTCATATTCTAGCATGGTGAAAATACATTAGGGGTATTTACAATTACAAATTTGATTGAAAGGTTAAAATTATTGCATTTCATTATATATATATATATATATATATATATATATATATATATATATAATATATATATATATATATATATATATATATTATATATATCTGTGTGTGTGTTACGGATAGTTAATTGTGGAATGAAGAGGTGGAACGCGGTTAAAAGTAAAAATGATGTATGGTCGAATGTACATAAAGCCAATGATAAGGTTTCGAAAGAAAGACGGATATATATATATATATATATATATATATATATATATATATATATATATATATATATATATATATATATATATATATATATATATATATATATATATATATATATATATATGGAAAAAGACGAAGTCTGAAAGTTCCATGCGTAGGAGAAAAAAAAGAGGGAAATTTACACTTTTGAATGAGAAAAAATAGGGAAATACTAGGGAATAGGAAGCTGTTCGGGAAAGAAATAAGTTTATGAAAGAGAGTAAGGGAAGGGAAATCTTCATAGAATAATGAACATGAGTTGTACTTTTGTGACATATGAAATGGACTTGAGGAGAGTGTGGAGAACTTCGAAAAGCTGCTTAACATTGGCAGTGATGAGAAGGAAATAGTTAATGTGTGGATTTTATGGCGTGTGAAGAAGTAAGTATTTTGGGGGTAATATATTACTAGGGAGGATTTAATAGGCAGAGTAAGAAAGTTGTAGAATCAGCAGATATAGATGGAATTGTTAGCAAAATTATCAAAAATGGAGGTGGTTTTCTGGATGATTTGTTATGGAAGTTATGTAACAAAGTGTCTGTGGAGGGTGTAGTTCAAGAGTGCACTGGAAGAGTGCAGCGATAATACCTCTATGGTGTGATATAAGATGGTAATAAGGGAAACTAGAAACCACAAGGGAATTAGTTTATTGTTTAGTGTAGGGAAGATATATGCTGGTATTTTGATTAAAAGAGTGCATTGTATGACTGAGGGGTTGAATGTTGATGAACAAGAGTGCATTTAGAAGTTGCAGAGAAATTGTAGATCAAATTTTTATATTGAAGCAAATGAATGACAAAATGAGAGAGAAAATAAAGAAACTTTATTTATGTTTTATGGAATTGAAACAAATTTATGACAGGATTAATAGGGAAGCTCTGCGACAGCTCTTAATGATATATGGTGTTGGTGGCAGACTTTTGAATTTAATTAATATTATGTATGTTGATAGAGAAACGTGTGCAAGAATAAATTTAGGGGAGATTAAATGGTTTAATATTAATAACGGAGTAAAGCAGGGACGTGCTATGTTTCCATGACTATTTAATTCTATATATGAATGGGTAATAAAAGAATTTATAATAAGGATAGCAGGGGAGGGCGACAGACTGATAGAGAATTATATATATATATATATATATATATATATATATATATATATATATATATATATATATATATATAGAAATATTATATATATATATATATATATATATATATATATATATATATATATATATATATATATATATATATATATATTTATATATATATATATATATATATATATATATATATATATATATATATATATATATATATATATATATATATATATATATATATATATATATATATATATATATATATATATAAAGAAGGGATTTGAAATTAAATGTAGCTATGAACAAAGTGATAGTGGTATGTGAGTGGAGTTCTTAGTGTGAAATCATGTTGGATGGAAGACAATCGGACAAGATAAGGTATTTTAAATATTTTGGCTACTTATGGGACGAAAAGGGAATGGATGATGCTGAGTGTAGTAGGAAAGTTGTGAGTGGTTGACAGGTGTCTGGTGCAATTAAATCTTTGATGAATAAAAAGGGACTAAGTCTTAAGTGTCCTTGGATTCTGCATGAGGGTATGTTGTTACCGGTTTTTATGTATAGTAGTTAAACTATGATGTGGTTTAAGAGGTATAGATCTAAGGTGCAGCCTCATCAGATGCATAATCTTTTAGGCGTGATAAGTGTGTGAAGAAATAATAAAATGAAATATAAACGTATTAGGGAGTTGTGCGGTGTGACTAAAGGAGCAAATAAGAGAATAAATGAGAGTGTATTAAAACGGTTTGGTCATTTGGAAAGAATTCATTGGTAGTCGATAGTTTAAGCTTTTGTAAAATGATGAGTGTGCTGGGAACCGACCGGCTGGGAGAAATAAGAAAAAGTGCATTGAGTAAGTAAAAACCGTTTGAAGGAATGGAATATGAATTTAGTACAAGCGAGAGGAATGGTGAATAACTGGAATAAATGTCATGGTTTTATGGGGGGGGGGGCATTGTTGTGATCATAGCCCAGGGTATGAATTCTAACACTGACGAGATACCACAGTGAGTTCCTGCCTTGGTGTTGTGAAGCTATGGGGTGAATTTTGGATGCGACGGGGTCGTACTTATGGGTATGAGTGGTGGGTATTGGGGGTAACTTTGTTTACAATTTAGGTCATATTTTCTACTGAAATATATATATATATATATATATATATATATATATATATATATATATATATATATATATATATATATATATATATATATATATATATATATTATATATATATATATATATATATATATATATATATATATATATTATATATAGATGTATGTATGTATGTATGTATGTATGTATGTATGTATGTATGTATGTATGTATGTATGTATGTATGTATGTATGTATGTATGTATGTATGTATGTATGTATGTATGTATGTATGTATGTATGTATGTATGTATGCAAATATCATGTGAGTAGCATTATTTACCTCAAAAATATGGCACCGTAAGCCATCATTAAAAAAAAATTTTTTTTAAATACCTGGAATAAAAATCTATCAATAACACATTAGGATAAAAATACTGCGCTTAAAAATCACATTTATCATCGGATTATTCCAGGGGAATAAGTTCCGATAATTTGTGTTTTAAACTTTTTTTTTCATTAAATATTACTAATGTTTATTTGATTGCATAATAACACAGATAATAAAGAGGTGTTTCTGCGATAAGTTTTTCTTTTGTAAAACATACACACACATACACCTACACACACACCTACACACACACACATATATAGCAGGTATAATATATATATATATATATAGTTAAGAGTATATATATATATATATATATATATGTTAAGAGCAGCAGCAGCATATTATATACATATATACATATATATAAACATATAAAGATATATATAGATATTATATATATATATTACATAAAGTGGTATATATATTATTATACATACATATATGCAAGAAGATATATTATTATTATTACATATGTATACAGGCGATGCTATACATACATACTTATATTATTATGAGGTTATATTGGTTATTATTGTTATGAGATATATATTACAGAGTGGTTATAAGGTTGTTGTTGGTGTTATTACTGCATGCTACATGTAAGGTGGCATTGGTTGTTACACACATACATACAGTATCTTACATACATACATATATATATTATTATTACATATGGCGCGCTATATATATATACATACGTTAGGGTTGCTATGGCGTTGTTTTATTTTCAACGTATCATTATTATTTCCAATTGATACATCCTAGTAATCGATAAGATATAAACATATATATATATGGCGCATGGGCGTGGTTATTATACATATATTAATATTATATATAAGATATGGTATATATGCTACATATACATATATATTATATATTACATATATACATATATATATATATATACATATATACATATATATTATATCTTTAAACCTGAAGAGGAAGTAAAACTCCAAAATTTTCGGTTCTCTTTCAATATTTATAAATAATAGAAAGGATACATTATCAAAAATAGCTGAGGAGTTACAAATTTTTATAGCTTGTTCTTTTTATCTAAAAACAATTTTGAATTTAAATTATAAAATAGGCAAAAACTGAAATTTGGCCAAAGATGAATGGACATTTCACCGAAGTCGGATTATAGGAAGATATTTCTTCTCATGGGTATAGGCGACAGGGCTAGCAACCCGGTCCTTTCCTTTTGCTTTTATTACTCTTGAACCAGCGTTAATCTTATGCGCCTAAAAGCAAGATCCTCTGGAGAGCTCTGGCAGAACGAGTTTTGAGGCTTAATGGAAGAAGATGCAAGTTCTACTGAAAGGGCGAAATCCCTACCTGAGAGTGTTAACTCGAGGACTGGCGTCGGAAACCATTTCGCCGAGAAATGTTTTTCTAGAATGCTCTAGGCTAAGAGTTTCTGGGCCATAGGAAGAAGATGCTGGTCCAACTGACAGGGCGAAGCCCTTCCTGGGAGTTGTTATATATTATATATATATATATATATATATATATATATAAATATATAAAGTTACTATATACTGCTATCAAATATACATATTATTATTATTATTATTGAGTTATTGTTATTGGTTTGTGTCACTATCAGTTAAAGATTTTTCGATTTTAGGTTTCTATCTCTCTTTCTGGAGATTATTATTATTATGCGCATATATATATATTGGTTGTTGAGGATATATACATATATATTATTATTATATATGATATATATATACATATATATATATGCATATATATATATTATTATTATTATATATTATTATTTTTGTGAACTTACATTGAGTTATTATATTAATAATAATATTTAATTTTATTATGCTTATTTCTATGATTTATTATTATTATTATTATTATTATTATATTATTAATTCAGTATATATTTTATTACATATAAATATTATACATATATTACTGTTATATATATATATATATATATATAGTTTATATATATATATATATATATATATATATATATATATATATATATATATATATATATATATATTTTACACGATGCCACCACTCATGGGCAGTGCCCTTTTCAAAACGAGGTGGCAAAAAAAAAAAATAAAAAAAAAAAAAAAAAAAAAAAAAGAGAAACACAAAAAATAAAATAAAATGGAAAGTAAACCCACCCACTCAGTTACCTAACTCAATTCCCTCAAGTGGGCTTTGACGTGGGACTTAAAGAGAGGAAGATTGAATACTGGTGGGAAAATAGATGAAGGCAAGGAGTTCCACAAAACAGATGTGGCTGGAAAGAAGGAGGCACCACAACGAGTGATCCTTGAGTCTCTAATATTCACACTGTATTCGTGTGAGAGTAAGGCACCTTTTGTGTTAAGAGGATGACACAGTGGTGGAGGAATGAGAGAGAGATCAATTCTCTCTAGCATCTGCCGTTGTAATACCTATAGAAAAGAGATAGGGTTCCAACGTCTCGTCGCAGAGAAAGAGGGTCAAGGGATTCAGAAAGTATGGAACAGTTTATATATGATATTGTTATTTAAGAAATGGGAGGTAGTTAATTTTCATTTATTTGTGAATCTTACCAAAGAAAGGGTTATTATATATATATATATACATATTTATATATATATATATATATATATATAGTAAATATATATATATATATATATATATATATATATATATATATCGTCCCTCGTAGAACGTGTCGCCCTTCAAGCTATCAACAGTTCAAGGCAAGTAAACCACTTGCAATTAAAGCTCGTACTTCTAAGGAGGTACTTGATTAAGTTTCATGATTATTATACTTAACCTAACCTAATCTAAGCTTAACTTATGGCGATAATGGCGCTATTGCAGTTTATATGTGTGTGTTTGCTGGAAGAATATGGAAGCAGGGGGTTATGATTTTGAGGAGGTGTTGCGGGTGGGTTCGAGGAGAGTAGCTAAGAGAAAACCTGACCACGACCAATACATAACTGGAGTTATATATATATATATTATTATATATACAGACAAAGAAAGATACATATATAGCATATATTATTATTATTATTATTATATTATTATATTATTATTATTATTATTATTATTATTATATTATTATACATATATTACATTACATATATATACAAATATTGGCTATTATTATATTATTATTTATAAGATAGTTATTAGCAGCTATATATATAGTTATTATTACATATTATACATATGAAAGAGAAAAAATAACCATATATATATATATATATACATATATATATATATATATATATATATATATATATATAAAACTTAAATTAAATTAATATTCCAATAGGTAAGAATATGAAAATTGGGAAGGTACGTCGTTGAAGAGGAGTTCCCGGGGAGTGGGGGTGGAAGAGGAGTTCCCGGGGAGAGGGAATGAAAGAGGAGTTCCCGGGGAGAGGGGTGGAAGAAGAGTTCCCGTGGAGAGGGGATGGAAAAGGGGTTCCCAGGGAGAGAGGGTGGAAGAGGAGTTCCTAGGGAGAGGGGTGGGGAGGAGTTCCAGGGAAGAGGGGACACCTGCAAGTTGTAAGATGATCGGCAACTGTACATCGCTGCTGATATTCTTTAGCAAATATTCTAACGGTCACGTATACCAATAAAATTCAGTGACAACTCCTGACCAAATAAAATTAAACCTATTGAAGCTTATTTAATATCATCGCAATTAATAATAATTAATGACAGAAAGTTAGTCAATAAATATAAATGAATTCATTTAAAAAATAAATAATTTATTTTATTATATTTAATTTATTTTATTATCAATAATTTATTGACATTTTAGCATAAAATATTTTATTTTAAACCCCAAATGCAAAGTTTTATTAAAAAAAATGTTAAACCTCCAACCTCCATTTTCAATATTTATTACTTTAATCTTTACCAAAATTATTGCTGTTGTCTCGGCAGGAAACAGTTCCAAATTTCTGTTATTACTTTTTTTCGCTCAATAATAACAGTAAACAGTCCCAAATTGCTGTTATTAATTTTTCCTCTATTTTATAAAGTTAATGTTTCATAGCACCAATATTTCACATTACTCCAACGTTTAATGTTTCGGGAAGCAAAATTCACTCCTCATCACAACTATCAATTTCTTTACATAACACTCGGGACTTTGGAACATTCCTTTCAGAACATTTACAAACATATTAAATAACTTAAAAGTTAAATAAATGATGTTAGGTAAAATAGATAATAAAAGCTAATAAGACAAAAACAAATTGGCAAAAAGATAATTCTGTGAATCTAAAGAATAATTTTCTGTATACTGTAATGATAAACTTCTCTCTGAAGTAATTATATATAATATATATATATATATATTATATTATATATTATATAATATATTATATAATATATATATATATATATATATTTTATATAATATAATATAGTAATGATATATATATATATACAAAACAGATTAATGTTTAGGTCAGAAAATGTTGAATGAATATAAAAGACGCTAATACCCCAAATTTTACTTCGGCTCAAAGGAAGAGATGGTCATCGAATATATATATAGTACTATAATATATTATATATATATTCATATAAATCCCCAACCCTATAATATATAACATAATATAATATACTATAATATATAATATATATATATATATATATTTATATAATATAATCTATATATATATATATTATATATATATATATATATATATAATATATATATTATATTATATCATATATTATATATATATATATATATATATCATATATATATATATATATATATATATATTATATATATATGTGTGTGTGTGTGTGTGTGTGTGTGTGTGTGTGTGTGAAAATATTCAAATTGTGAAATAATTAAGAAATATTTATATTGTAAATTTTGTGGGAATTTATACATACAGAATGAAGAAATAATTAACAGTTCAAATTTCTGTAATAAATTGGAAATAGTAAAAGTAAAATGTTAGGAAGTCACAAGAAATTGGGAATTGTTAAAATACGATTTCCGGTACCTTGCATGCGATGTAAAGAATTTATTATTATTATTATTATTATTATTTTATTATTATTATTATTATTATTATTATTATTATTATTATTATTATTATTATTATTATTATTATTATTATTATTATTATTATTATAAATATTATAAATATTATAAATATAAATATTATAAATATTATTATTCTTGTTCTTATTATTATTATTATTATTATTATTATTATTATTATTATTATTATTATTATTATTATTATTATTATTATTATTATTATTATTATTATTATTATTATTATTATTATTATTATTATTATTATTATTATTATTATTATTATTCATTCATTCCTTAATTAATACTAAACTGTGAAGAAAAACATAACAGGAGAGAAAGATTAAAACTAAAGTTTTAAAATATGTATATATATATTTTTCAAAACTTAATAAATTTAATTTCCAGTCATTAGTTCTTTTAATTTTCCAGAAATCTTTCGAAATTTCCAGGAAAACCTGGAATTAAATAAGCTTTACAGCCACATAAGATCTGTAAATAAAATCCAAATAAAGCTCTTAAAAAAAAACAACAAAAAAAAACAAAAGCAGAGCATAGGAAAAAAAAAGCAAGAAATAAAACTTTGGAACGAAAAAGGAAGATAAAAAGTTTGGACTAAAGGTATAGCAATCATAACTGACGTTCTGTTTACTCTTATAAGCTTAACTCTGTTTATTGTTTGCAATGTAGGAAAAAGGAAATTGAATTTGTTGCAAACTTATTTGATAGGGTTTATAAATTGAAAGAAATTTATCATTTAATACTTTGTGTAACTTTTATTTCATCAAATTTTATCTCTTTCTCCATATATATATATATATATATATATATATATATATATATATATATAATATATATATTATATATATATATATATATATATAATATATATATATTATATTATTATTATATATATATATATATATATATTATATATGTATATATATATATATATATTATATATATATATATATATATATATCAAGATCTATATATTAAATTATATATATATATAATATATATATATAGTGGCGTATCTAGGGGGCCAGGGGGCCAGGGGGCCAGGGGGCCATGACCCCCCTAAATTTTTTAGACACTTAAATTTTTTAACTATCATATCCGTTAATAATACAAAGTGCAGAGGTTAAATTAATTTTATATAATACGTCGCTGTCAAGAACAAATTTCGTAAGTAATTTAAGTTAAAAACATAAACTGTGTAAGCTATCTGAGAAAATGCAACACTAGAATTTCAGCAGATTTTTGAAAAATATGTAAGGGCATCTGAATCTTAAGTCCTTTATTTAACACAAAACTTGAAGATATCAGATAAAATGTAACATTAGAATTTCAGCAGATTTTTAAAGAATGTGTAAACGTATCTGAATCTGAGTTGAGTATTGAAATTGTTGTACCAAGAATTAACAAATTCCAAAAATACAGACCTAGCATTCCTACTTCCGACTCATAGACTTATTATCGCACATCCATTTTTTTACCATTTTTGGATGACTTAATATCAGCACTAGGAGAGAGTTTTTTAATAAAAAAAATTATATCTCCCTTGCAATTTGTCATACCGAACAGGTGTAATGTGCCATATGAGAAGATAAAAGATTGTGTAACATTTTACAAGGAGATCTCGAAAGCCTAATAGAAGATTTAGTAAAAGCAGAATGGGATTTATGAATGTTGAAATGGCATCACAGCACAGACCGTCCAAAAACAGCAATAGACGGACTAGTTTCTTGTTCTCAGCCACAATTTCCAAATATTTACATCTTGTTGCAAATACTGGCAATTTTACCCATGTCTGCTGCTTCAGTAGAAAGAAGCTTTTCAACATTAAAACTTCTGCAAAGCTACTTGAGAAATACTATTGAAGATGAAAGACTTACTCTACTTGCCCTCCTCTACATACATCGAATTAAACTTTTCGCCCCCCCACAAAAAACTGAAGATGTTATTTCAGAATTTGCACACTCTCATGCCCGGCGATTAAATTTAACAATTTAGGTAAGATGATTTTAGTAATTTATATAAATTTATATATATTTAGTTATTTATTTATATATATATTTATTTAACTTGTAAATAAATGTAATTATTTTTCTTAACTGATTCCTTCTAATCTTTTCAATAAGGCCTTCCTACTGATAAATATTTACTCCAGCGATCATTCCATCAGAGTAGTTTAAGCAATGATCGCTAGAGTAAATATTTATCAGTAGGAGGGCCTTATTGAAAAGATTAGAAGGAATCAGTTAAGAAAAATAATTACATTTACAAGTTTTAAATAAATATTATCTTGAGCTTATCGTTCTAAGCTGGAACCTCCTTCAGAAGAAGTATATTATAAACTAACATATGAAAAAGTTAAAAATTATTTAACTATGTAATATTTTAAAGATTGGATAATTTAATCAATAAGGCCCTAATACTGATAAATATTTACTCTAGCGATCATTGTTTTAACTACATATAAATATGAACAGGCCCTGCATATAGAATATATTATAAACTAACATAAAAAAAATATAGGAAAAAATTTCTCAAATACTGTGACCACATGGCTTTGGCACATATCAAGAAGGAACAATTGAGATTTGTAAAAACTTGCCTACAAAATTTAGTCATACCAAAAACCTTTATTCCTAATACTATTTCTTCAAGAAATTTTGAACCTTTCCCTGAAATATACAGGCAGATCCTAATCAATAAGATTAACGATATTAAACAAGAAATTAAGCAAGCCTTCCGGACTTGTTTCACAGACTTTAAGAACTTCCAACGGCTTTGGTACCTTCAATTTCCCGATTCTTTAGATCATTTCTCTAGGCTACTGGACCATGCACATAACAAGAAGGATTTTAAGGTTAATATTAAACGAAGAAATTTAAATAAAAAATTTGAAAAAATATTTTACAATAGTGATTGGGCAAAATTTTCAAATCCAGATAAAATCATAAATAAGTCTAACTATATAATTAATAGAGACCAGAAAATTCTCCTTGGCTATGGTCTATCTTTTTCACTACAGAAAGAAGATCCTCTTACTAAATTTTTTATAGATTATGAATACTGGAAATCTAAGGATACTAACCAAGTGATTAATCACGATTTTTAAAGGGTTTATTAGTAAATAACATTCTCATTTCAAACAAAATCAAAAAATCACCTCTCAAATTCCACCTCGCTCTAAAATCACTTACTAATAACAGAGACATCATTGTGACACGTTCAGATAAAGGCAACAACATTGTCATTCTTAACACCACTGACTATATCACAAAATGCAACAACCTTCTCTCTGATTTCAATACCTACTCCCCATTCACTAGAAATCCCCTTAAAAACTCGCAAATTTCATTTAACCGCAACCTAAAATCTATCCTTTCAGATTTTCCCATACTCCACGATGATCTTAAATCACAACTTCCTAGGATTTCAAAATTTTATGGTCTTCCCAAAACACACAAACCTAATCTTCCTCTTAGACCCCATTATCTCCAACATTGACTCCATCACTTACAACCTCTCCAAATGGTTATCTCTACAACTAAAACCCCTAATCAACCACATTTTCTAGTTTTTAACATTTATCTAACACTAAATTGCTCTATTCAGTGATTTAAATATCAACCCTCATTACTCACTCTCCTTAGTTTCTTGATGTGTTTCCCTCTTCACATCCTGTCCTGTTTGCCCTTACCCTTCCCTCTCTTTTTGGGAACCCGGGGCCTTCCAAATTTAAATGACAACTTAAAAATTTTCCAACTTAATCTACCCTTTTCCTCTCTTAAAACAACCTTATCAACCTCACCCTTTGAAACATAATTCTCTTCGAATTTCATATTCTTTCTTTCAAAACAATCTCCGGTCTTAGGCATGGCTCTCTTTATCCTACATCTTAGCAATCATTTCATGGAACTTATTCAGAATACTACCACATCTCCTCTCACCCCTTCTTTGGCTAAATAAATGATCATCGTTACGTAGATGATATCTTTGCCGCCGTTCCCACCCATATTAACATCAACCCTCAACTTATCCTTAACTTCATAAACACTATCCACCTAAACATTAAATTCACTATTGAACACTCAAAACAACACCTTACCGTTTCTAGATACTCTCATGACTTGGTCCACCTCTAATATCATCCAATTCACTATTTACAGAAAACCTACATCCACCCTTCTTACATACACTGGTTCTCCTCACATAATCTAAACACTAAATTTGGCACTCATTCCTTCCTTTCTTACGTGCTGGTTCCGCAATATGCTCTCTCTTCCTACCTTCAAACTGAACTCAACGTTTTAACCTCCATTTCTAAAAACCTTTTCTTATCTTCTCACATCATCATAGGGCCTTAAAAGAGGCACAATAAAAACTACTACAATCCTCCCATAACCACCCCGTTAATTCTACTCTTTCTTCCACTCCTCAATTTCTCTCAACCACAATTAAAAATATTTTTTTCAAAAACTTTACGTTTCACTTCTCTGATATCCCCCTCTTAAAACCTTAAACCGCACATTTATAAACCATCCCTAATGCGGAACTCTCCCAGTGGTGTTTACAAAAATTCGCTGCAAGGATTGTACTCCCTTTACATTTGGTGAAAACCCATGATCTTACAACACGCGCCTTTATCAACACAAACATGACCTTCTACATGAAAATCAATATGTTTGCAAGACATACCATCGGTCTACATATAATCATTACATTAAATTAACCAAATGACACCTATTTTACATTTACAAAATCTACAAAAACGAAAACTCATTGAACCCTTCTGCATCATCAATTCAAACAATTTCAATAAACAAAAAGATGATTATAACAAAGACACAATACAAAATATATTCTGAGGACCGACGCAATTTTTTTAAAAAAAATTAAATTTTTCGCCCTCAATCTTTAAAATATACATAACTAAATAATTTTACTTTTTTCATATGTAGTTTATAAAATAACTTCTTCTGAAGGGGGCTCAAGCTTAGGAAACGAAGCCCAAGATATATATTTATTTAACGTTGTAATGTAACTTATTTTCTTAACTGATTCCTTCTAATCTTTTCAATAAGGCCCTGCCTACTGATAATATTTACTCTAATTAGCGTCATTGCTTTAACAACCAATATTATATATCTATATATTATATATATATATATATATATATATATATATATATATATATTATAATTATATATTATATTATTTATATAATATATATATATATATTAAATTATATATATATATAATATATAATATATATATATATATATATATATATATATATATATTATATTTATATATTATATATATATATATTATATATATTCATAACTGTATAACTAAAATATATTTTATCTTTTTTTCTCTGGTTTCATCAGAGATTTGAAACTATATTTTTAGTTTCCTTTTGCCTTGTCAAAGGAAAGGGAGTAATAAATTGTTTTCATTTTTCACAACTGTAATCCAGATGAATTTGATCTATATATATATATATATATATATATATATATTATATTATATATATATTATATTATTATATATATATTATATATATATATATATATATATATATATATATAATATATATATATATATATATACTATATATAATATATATATATATATATATATATATATATAATATATATATATGTCTAATATATATTACATATATATATATATATATATATATATATATATAGTATATATTATATATATATATATATATATCATATATATATATATATATATATAATATTAAATTATTGTTTTTTTTTTTATATGTATATATATATATATATATATATATAATATATTTATATATATATTATAATATATATATATATATAATATATATAT
>JABUQX010000489.1:52500-72693 GCA_015478945.1 Trachelipus rathkii | reverse complement strand
TGAACTCTATTATACATGCTATATATGTATTTCTTATTAAACACCTTTCCTATCAATATAATGTAATATAAAAGTGTCATGTAGAGCGCCCTTTTTTTGGGTCTATTGTGCCAACTAGCTTGCGGCTTTTAAATTAAATTAAATTGATTGTTAAGATCATTTATTAGAAATATATTTTTAAAAAAATCAAAACTGACGGAATCGTAAAACATAACAGGTCGGAAATTTCACCCCTAGAACCCCTTCCTCTTCAAAATATATAAAACATTTATATATAAATAAAAAACTTTAATAACTACCATCAGAATAAATTGACATTTCATAATAAGTGTCGAATTCATAGAAACAGAACCCGTCTATGATGGTACAATGAGGTAAATCTGAAAAGAGATGATATTATTGCGTATGTTCATTAGCACAATGACTTACCAAAATAACTGACGTTATTCTACCAAGTAATTATCTTAAATCGTAAAAAAGAACATTATTTTACATATGTAAAAAAAATCAAAAATATCTAAAAAATAATGATAATTAACAAAATTAATAAAAAATTAATAAAAATTAATAAAAATTAAAAAATAACATTCTAAAATATAAAATAATTAAAAATATTCTTAAAAAATGAAATCATAAAAAAATAAAATAACATTTTTATGCAACTTTTATATAACAAATTTGAAAAAATTGAAAAATTATGTAATAATAAATTTTAATATCGATATATATCATGATGTGACATGTCGAGCACCCTTATTTTTACCGTCTAGGTTGCCAACTAGTTTGCAGCATTTAACCAATAAAAAATTATGTAATAATTCTAAAATATAAAAAATTATGCAATAATTCTAAAATATTCAAATCATATACATAAATAAAAGTAAATAATTTAAATATAACTATCACACTTACATTTTTGACGTTGCAGAATTTTATAAATATTCCGTTGAATCATATTTTTTATATGTTAAAATATTTTAATTTTAACTCCAATTCCATTAGATAATATAATATATATATAATATATATATATATTTGTTATGTGTATATGATTATATATATATTTATGTATATATATATATATATAATTATAATATATATATTCCACGATGATTACCCCCCCCCGTTCCCTATTAATGATAATACATATCATAAAGTGAATTATGAGCGCGAACATATTTTATCCGTTGTGTGCCAACTATATATATATATATATATATATATATATATTATTTGTGTAGTATTTATGTGTGAGTATATTATTTATAGATTATATATAATATATATATCATATAATATAATATATAAAATAAACAGGGTTTATTTACAAAACCATTTGAACGTGATTTCAATCCTTTATGTTTGTTTATTGTTAGGAAATGATGTTAAAATTGAAAAAAAAATTTGGCTAAATAATTTTTTTAATGTTTAACAAAATTTAACATAATTAATGCAATACAAGCATGAAATTGAAGTGCAAACATGGTAGTGTAAATAAACACTGTAAGTTTCACAGCTCTACTCTCCCCAATAAAAAGTTAGACAAAAAAAAAGAAAATTGGTATTTTTAAAAACCGCCAAAACTAGTATTTCTAAACGAGATAGAGAGTTTTGCTCCCTCCCCTTAACCCCCCTCCCATTTAAGTACTTGCCAATGGGATGTAATATATATCATCAATTAGAGTAACATATATAAATTTTGATCTAAAAAAATTTTGAATTATAAATAAATTTTAACTTCACCCAGCCGCCACTTTCCTTTTGATATACATGAATTTTCACCTAACAAATATTGTACAAAATAACAATAGCAATAACAATATTTGTTATGGGAAATTTTTTATATGTATAAAAGGTGAATGGCGGTGGGCGTAGGGGTATGGGTGGGGGTAGGTAAAACTTATTTTTAATTAATATTTGATTAATTTTTTAGTTAGGATTTGCTATGGGACAGCGCTTCTCTTATCCGATAGAAAATTTTGTTAAAGGCTGCAGCTTAATCATACCAAATTATATATATAAATAATATGGCATATCTAGGCACCTTTATTTTTCCGTCTATTTTGCCAACAGCTTGCGAGCCTTGCTTACAAAAAATCTTTCTATTTCGGTTAGAGAAAGTCGTTTACTCCACTATATATATATATATATATATATATATATATATATATATAATATATAAATATAATATTATTATATAATATATATATTATATATATATATATATATATATATATATACCCTAAACAAATAGTGTAAACAAGGAAAATTACGTAATGGAAGCGTAAGTACATTAACAGAATTTATACATATAAAAAATTCTTAAATATTGAAAAGGTAAGTGGCGGCTGGAAGGTGGGGAGGCGGGGAAGTAGCTAAAATTTATTTTAATTTTTTCTTTTTTTTTTATTGAAAGTTCGCATACGCCCGTCTCAATATAGATATATTTTAAATCCCATGCCCAAGTACTATCACTGGGAGGGGGCATAAGGGGGAATCAAATTTCTCTATCTCGCTTAGAAATAGGAGTTTTGGTGCTTTTTTTAAAATGCCAATTTTGTTTTTTTGTCCTAACTTTTTATTGGGTAAAGCTAGAGCTGTGAAACTTTGAACTTGATTTCAATGGTTTGTGTTTGTTTATCATTAGGAAATGATGTTAAAATTAAAAAAAAAATTTTGATAAATATTTTTTTTTAAATTTTAACCATTTCCCAACGAAAAACAAAGCATAAAGCATTAAAATGAAGTGCAATTGGTAGTGTAAATAAACACAGAGTTCCACAACCTCTAGACTTCTACATAATAAAAAGTGGACCTTGGACCTTTTACATGACTGAAAGAAAATTTTCATCGGAAAGGTTTACATCCTTGATATTATACTGCTTTAAAAAAATAAAATTAATTTATTTTGGATAAAAAACAATTTCCTCTTTTTGTGTTTCACTTTTCCTTTTATTTTAAAAGTAAAGTACATTATATATATATATTATATATATATATATATATATATATATATATAATATATATATATAATATATATATATAATATATATATATATATATATATATATAGATGGTCAGATTTTTTAATGCTCACAGTATGTAACTAGAGAACGGCAGGTCCTACAGTAAAACAAATTATATATTTGGAATCAGCCGAAAATTCTAAGGATGGATTATTATTTTTTTTTACTTTTTTTTTTTTTTTGTGTTTTTTTTTTTTTTTTTTCTTTATTTTCTTAATGCTTATCGATGACGTATATGAGTATGAAAATTGATTGCCCCAATCATAACCAGTCCTCTTAGTGCCTAAATGTTAATAAATTACTTTGTCTTATTTGTTGTTTAATATTCTACTTGGAGTTCATATTTCTATTCACAGAAAGGAAGAAGCTGAACTAAGTCCGAAACATACTTTCCCAAATAAATGACAAAAGAAAACGCAAGGTAACTCAACGAGCCCTCCACGTGGAACGATAGGAGGGAACTTAATAATCCCCCCTTCTCTGCGGAGATTAGCGTCTCGCGATACCCCTCTTTGTTCTTCTGGCTCGTCGTCGCGCCGTAGCTCTCCAAATCATCATCCAGTCACTGTGTTATGAAAAACGTCCCCACCTCGTCCCCCCGTCAAAGTCAGAGCCCTTCCTAAAAGTTGCCCGGAAGGAGTGAATTTTTTTGGTATAATGTTGTTACGAAACGAGAAATAAATAAAATAATATAATATAAATAAGAATATAATTATATTTTGCCATTGTACTCGTTATAGTGAAGCGAAAACTCTTAAAAAAGTAAGGTAAACATCACTTACGCTTGGCATGAGTAAAAATATGGTGGATAGTGAAGTGCTAACGGCCAGTTGGTGCGATACGATATTTATGTGTTATGAATATGCTATAGTCTAAAATATCTTAATGCATTTCAGTTGTTTGATTTATTTAAAAGAGCTATATTATAGTAAATTAATAACCTCTTTGAATTATAGTAATATTTCATATAGGTATTTAAAACTACAAATATATATATTATTCTATTATTAAATATAATTTGAATATTAATAACAATTAATAGATAAATAAAAAAGCAACTGTAAATAAGTATAAAGATACAAATTCTACCATTGCCTTCCATTTCTTTTCTTTTTTTTTGATTCTTTTTACTTATTATATTAATTCGGTAAATAGATATACCAAAGAGCAGCAACATATACAATTAAGAAAATAAAATAAATATTCAGTAATTTTATGTAATGGAAAAAATTTAAAAAAAAGGTAGTGAAACATTTTTGGGGTTAAATAAATTGGATTAATTTGTATAAAAACAATCAAATATCTCGAGTAATTCTAATTTAGTCGTTTACCCTAAAATATACGATTTTAAGTACTATAGTGATAAAATTACGAGTAGTTTTTGTTAGGTCCAGTGTATATTTAAAAAATGTCGTGAAGTTATATAGGTGTGTGTATGAGTAGCTCACCTATATAGTAATAAGAATATATATATAATATAATATATAATATATATATATAATATATATATATTAATATAATACTTATATATATATATATATATATATATATATATATATATATATAATAGTGTAGTAAACGAATTTCTCTAACCCAATAGAAGGTTTTGTAAAAGGCCGCAAGCTTGTTGGCACAATAGACGGAAAAAAATAAAGGTGCTAGATATGTCACATTATTATATATATATTTGGTATGCCATCAAGCTGCAGCCTTTAACAAAATTTTCTATCGGATAAGAGAAGCGCATGTCCCATACTGCAAATACCTAATTAAAAAATTAATCAAATATTAAATAAAAATAAGTTTTACCTACCTCCACCCCCACCCCCACCGCCATTCACCTTTTATACATATAAAAAATTTCCCATAACAAATATTGTTATTGCTATTGTTATGTTGTACAATATTTGTTAGGTGAAAATTCATGTATATCAAAAGGAAAGTGGCGGCTGGGTGAAGTTAAAATTTTTTTATAATTCAAATTTTTGTATAATTGCAATCGATGGGTGAGTTAAGGGGGGGGGGGAATCAAATTTCTCTATCTCGCTTAGAAATAGGAGTTTTGGTGCTTTTTTAAAAATGCCAATTTTGTTTTTTTGTCCTAACTTTTTATTGGGTAAAGCTAGAGCTGTGAAACTTTCAGGGTTTATGTATTAAAAAGGTTTCGCACTTGATTCAATGGTTTATGTTTGTTATATTAGGAATAATGTTATAAATTGAAAAAAAAAATTTTGGCTAAATAATTTTTTTAATTTTAACATCATTTCCCAACGAAAAACACAGCATAAAGCATTGAAATGAAGTGCAATTGGTAGTGTAAATAAACACTGAAAGTTTCACAGCTCTAGCTCTACCCAATAAAAAGTTAGGACAAAAAAAAGAAAATTGGTATTTATAAAAACCGCCAAAACTAGTATTTCTAAGCGAGATAGAGAGTTTTGCTCCCCCCCTTAACCCCCCCTCCCATTGATAGTACTTGCCAATGGGATGTAATATATATCATCAATTAGAGTAACATATATAAATTTTGAATTAAAAAAAAATTTGAATTATAAATAAATTTTAACTTCACCCAGCCGCCACTTTCCTTTTGATATACATGAATTTTCACCTAACAAATATTGTACAACATAACAATAGCAATAACAATATTTGTTATGGGAAATTTTTTATATGTATAAAAGGTGAATGGCGGTGGGGGTGGGGGTAGGTAAACTTATTTTTATTTAATATTTGATTAATTTTTTAGTTAGGGATTTGCAGTATGGGACATGCGCTTCTCTTATCCGATAGAAAATTTTGTTAAAGGCTGCAGCTTGATGGCATACCAAATATATATATAATAATGTGACATATCTAGCACCTTTATTTTTTTCCGTCTATTGTGCCAACAAGCTTGCGGCCTTTTACAAAAACTTCTATTGGGTTAAAGAAAGTCGTTTACTATATATATATATATATATATATATATATATATATTATATAATATATATATATATATATATATATTATATATATATATATATATATATATATATATATATATATATATATTATACCTAATAAATATTGTAAACAAGAAAATTATCTGTAATGACGCGTAAGAACCATAACAATAATAATGTTTATTATGGGAATTTCTATATATTGAAAGTAAGTGTGCGGCTGGGAGGTGGGGAAGCGGGGAAGTAGCATAAAAATTTATTATAATTTTTTGTTTTTTTTTTATTGAAAGTTCGCATACGCCCGTTTCAATATAAATATATTTTAAATCCCATGCCCAAGTACTATTAATAGGATGGGTGGTTAAGGGGGGAATCAAATTTCTCTATCTCGCTTAGAAATAGGAGTTTTGGTGCTTTTTTTTTTAAAAGCCAATTTTGTTTTTTTGTCCTAACTTTTTATTGGGTAAAGCTAGAGCTGTGAAACTTTGAACTTGATTTCAATGGTTTGTGTTTGTTTATCATTAGGAAATGATGTTAAAATTAAAAAAAAATTTTTGATAAATATTTTTTTTTAAATTTTAACCATTTCCCAACGAAAAACAAAGCATAAAGCATTAAAATGAAGTGCAATTGGTAGTGTAAATAAACACTGAAAGTTTCACAGCTCTAGCTCTACATAAAAAGTTAGGACAAAAGAAAGAAAATTGGTATTTTTAAAAACCGCCAAAACTAGTATTTCTAATTTATCGATAGATAATTTTCTTGTTTACAATATTTGTTAGGTATAATATATATATATATATATTATATATATATATTATATAATATATAAATATATATATATATATATAATATAATATAATAATATATAATATAATATAGAAACTGAAGTTCTCAAACCCGGAAGAAGGTTTTGTAAAGAAGGCCGCAACTTGTTGCACAATAGACAGAAAAAAAAAGGTGCTGAAGTCACATTGAGTAATATATATTGGATGCCATCAATCTGTGCGTATGCCTTTAACCAAAATTCTATCGGAAAAAGAGAAGCGCATGTCCCATACTGCAAATACCTAATTAAAAAATTAATCAAATATTAAATAAAAATAAGTTTTACCTACCACCACCCCCACCCCCACCGCCATTCACCTTTTATACATATAAAAAATTCTTAAATATTGAAAAGGTAAGTGGCGGCTGGAAGGTGGGGAGGCGGGGAAGTAGCTAAAATTTATTTATAATTTTTCTTTTTTTTCATTAAAGGTGCATTAATCCCGTCTCAATATAGATATATTTTAAATCCCATGCCCAAGTACTAACAATGGGAGGGGGCATAAGGGGGAATCAAATTTCTCTATCTCGCTTAGAAATAGGAGTTTTGGTGCTTTTTTAAAAATGCCAATTTTGTTTTTTTGTCCTAACTTTTTATTGGGTAAAGCTAGAGCTGTGAAACTTTCAGGGTTTATGTATTACACCATTTGAACTTGATTTCAATGTTTTATGTTTGTTTATTATTAGCAATTAATGTTAAAATTGAAAAAAAATTTGGCTAAATAATTTTTTAATTTTAACATCATTTCCCAACGAAAAACACAGCATAAAGCATTGAAATGAAGTGCAATTGGTAGTGTAAATAAACACTGAAAGTTTCACAGCTCTAGCTCTACCCAATAAAAAGTTAGGAAAAAAAAAGAAAATTGGTATTTATAAAAACCGCCAAAACTAGTATTTCTATGCGAGATAGAGAGTTTTGCTCCACCCCCCCTTAACCCCCTCCCATTGTTATCCATAAAATGGATGTACATAAATATATAATAAATTTCATGAAACATATATTAAATTTTTGAATTAAAAAAAATTTGAATTATAAATAAATTTAACTTCACCCAGCCGCCACTTTCCTTTTGATATAATGAATTTTCACCTAACAAATATTTACAACATAACAATTAGCCAATTAACAAATATTGTTATGGGAAAATTTTTTATATGTATTTAAAAGGTGAATGGCGTGGGGTGGGGTAGTGTAAATGATTTTTATTAATATTTTGAAGTAATTTTTAGTTAGGATTTGCAGTATGGGACCATGCGCCTTTTTTTCCGATAGAAAATTTGTAAAGGCTGCAGCTATGGCATAAAAATATATATATAATAATTGACATTAATATAGCACCTTTATTTTTTTCCGTCTATTGTGCCAACAAGCTTGCGGCCTTTTAAAACTTCTATCGGGTTAGAGAAAGTCGTTTACTACCATATATATATTATATATATATATATATATATATATATATATATATATATATATATATATATATATATATATATAATATATTATATATAAAAAAATATTATATATAAACTCATAAACACAGATAAACAAAATATATATAATTAACCTAAACAAATGATTGTAAACAAGAAAATTATCTGTAATGACGCGTAAGACTGTGATGTAAAAGCTTTGACTAAGGGATTATTCTTATATATGAAAAAGATGCAGTAATAGAGAACTAATTAAGCTTTTATGTAGACAAAAGTGAAATAATTTTTTCGTTTTTTTTTTTTTTGAAAAAAGTTCATACGCCCGTCTCAATATAGATATATTTTAAATCCCATGCCCAAGTACTATCAATTGGAGGGGGGGGGGTTAAGGGGGGGAATCAAATTTCTCTATCTCGCTTAGAAATAGGAGTTTTGGTGCTTTTTTAAAAATGCCAATTTTGTTTTTTTGTCCTAACTTTTTATTGGGTAAAGCTAGAGCTGTGAAACTTTGAACTTGATTTCAATGGTTTGTGTTTGTTTATCATTAGGAAATGATGTTAAAATTAAAAAAAAAATTTTGATAAATATTTTTTTTTAAATTTTAACCATTTCCCAACGAAAAACAAAGCATAAAGCATTAAAATGAAGTGCAATTGGTAGTGTAAATAAACACAGAGTTTCACAGCTCTAGCTCTAAATAATAAAAAGTTAGGACAAAAAAAAAAAAGAAAATTGGTATTTTTAAAAACCGCCAAACCTAGTATTTCTAATTCATCGATAGATAATTTCCTTGTTTACAATATTTGTTAGTATAATATATATATAATAATATATATATATATATATATATATATTATATATATATCATATTATATATATATATTATATATATTTATTATAATATAATATATAGTACAGTGTAGGAAAGAATTTCTCTAACCACGATATAAGGTTTTGTAAAAGGCCGCAAGCTTGTTGGCACAATAGACGGAAAAAAATAAAGGTGCTAGATATGTCACATTATTATATATATATATATATATATATATATATATATATATATATATATTATATATAATATATATATATATATATATTAATATATAATATTATAATATATATTATATATATATTTGGTATGCCATCAAGCTGCAGCCTTTAACAAAATTTTCTATCGGATAAGAGAAGCGCATGTCCCATACTGCAAATACCTAATTAAAAAATTAATCAAATATTAAATAAAAATAAGTTTACCTACCCCCACCCCCACCGCCATTCACCTTTTATACATATAAAAAATTTCCCATAACAAATATTGTTATTGCTATTGTTATGTAATATATATATATATATATATATATAATATATATAAATATAATATATAATATATATATAATATTATAATATATATATATATATATAATATATCTATAATTATTTAAACATAGCAATTTTAAAAAAAAAATTGGAAAAAGTGATAATAATCAATTTTTAACTCCTCCGTCGCCACTGACCTTTACGATATACAGAAATTTTTACTAAACAAATATTGTTTGGAAGTTAATTATCTGTAATCACAACAAATATCAAAACTCTATCTCTAACTAATACAAATCTAATAGGAAAAAAACAAAAAAAAATTTTAATTAATTTTAACATCATTTTCTACCTACTAAGTCATAAGGAAACATTGAAATTAAGTATAAATGTTGCTCTTTACGAGGTAAATATACCCTGAAAATTTCACAATTCTACCTCCACCCATTTTAAAGTTATGACAGAAAAACGATTTAGGCTAAATTAAAAAGTCCCAAAATTATTTAAATTAAAAAAAGGTGTATCTCACACTACTATACAAGCCCTTGAAAATTTGATCCCATGCAAAAGAGGAAAAAAAATAGCTCAATATTTTTAATTTTTGCTCGACAACGACCAAAATTTCAAAAAATTGGAAGATTTTTTTTTTTAAAATTATAAGATTCAAAAATAACAAAAAAACGCGTTAATCTTGCCAAATTATACTAGCTCTGAAAATTTGATCCAAATGCAAAAGTCAGGAAAAAAAATAGTTCTAATATTTTAATTTTTTGCGTTCAAAAACACGACCATAATTTCAAAAAATTGGAATATTTTTTTTACAATTATAAATTCAAAAATATTAAATAAAAATGATTCTCACCAAAGCTATACTAGCTCTGAAGAATTTCGATCCCAATTGCAAAAGTAGGAAAAAAAATAGTTCAATATTTTAATTTTTGCTTCAACAAGACCAAAATTTCAAAAATTGGAATATTTTTTTTTTACAATTATAAGATTCAAAAATTATTTAAATAAAAAAATGTGTATCTCACCAAGCTATACTAGCTCTGAAAATTTGATCCCAATGGCAAAAGTAGGAAAAAAAAAAGTTCGAATATTTTGCTCGATTTCCACAGCCAAAATTTCAAAAAATTTGAAAATATTTTTTTTCTACACAAAAGATACTTGCAAAAATTAGTAAATAAAAAAGGTGTATCTCACTAAACTATACTAGCTCTGAAAATTTGATCCCAATGGCAAAAGTAGGAAAAAAAATATTTCAATATTTTAATTTTTTGCTTCGACACGACCAAAATTTCAAAAATTGGAATATTTTTTTACAATTATAAGATTCAAAAATTATTTAAATAAAAAAGGTGTATCTCACTAAACTATACTAGCTCTGAAAATTTGATCCCAATGGCAAAAGTAGGAAAAAAAATAGTTCAATATTGTAATTTTTGCTTCGACACGACCAAAATTTCAAAAATTTGAATATTTTTTTTTTCACAATTATAAGATTCAAAAATTATTTAAATAAAAAAGGTGTATCTCACCAAGCTATACTAGCTCTGAAAATTTGATCCCAATGGCAAAAGTAGGAAAAAAAATAGTTTCAATATTTTAATTTTTGGTTATTCTAAAAAAAATTTCAAGATGGAAACACTTTATTTCTGCTGATAGATTAACGAGATTTAAAGATAATCTCATATAAAAAAAGGTGGTTATGCTCACTAAACTATACTAGCTCTGAAAATTTGATCCCAATGGCAAAAGTAGGAAAAAAAATATTTCAATATTTTAATTTTTGCTGAGACACGAAAAAAATGACAAGTTAATTGTTAATTAAATTAAATAAAACAAAGATGGGAAAGAGCAAGGTTCTAGTTTCTTTGCTGCCACCCATTCAATTTTTTTGAGAAAAATATAAATAATTTTTTTATAAAAATATTCCTGCTTTTAAAAAATGACAAGTTAATTGTTCCTTAGGCAAAATATACATAGTGGACAAACACATGCTGTGTTTTTTTGAGGGTTTTTTTCTTTTTATATGTAAAATTCAAATCAGAAAAATAGCATGACTTGCAGTTTTGCCATTTTTTTTTATTAAAAATATGAATATTTCTAACACCATAGAAAGTTTTCTTTAAGGCCGCAATCTAGTTGCCACACTTGAATGAAAAATGGGCGCTCGACATGGCACTTTATGATATATATTATATTCTATTGATGAGGAAGGGGTTAAATAACAAATACATATATAACATGTATAATATATTATATAGATTATTTTATCTTTTGACTTTTTATTTTATAAATACTATTTATTAGTTACATTAATTATTATTAAAAATGATTCTTAATTCCTAATTTTTATGGGTTGACTGGGACATTCTAGAGGGGCCAATGTGGCTTCACAATTGTTAATTTATATTGGTTGACTGGGACAGTCTTAAAAAAGACCATGCGGCTTCTTAAGTATTATTCTTATTTATTATGAGTTGACTGGGACATGCTAGAGGGATAAATGCAGCTTCTTCATTATTATTATTATTATTAATTATTATGGGTTGACTGGGACAGTCTAGATAGGGTCATGCAGCTTCTGAATTATTATTCTTATTTGTTAATTATAATGGATTGTCTGGAATATTCTAGGGAGGCCAATGTGGCTTTTTAATTATTATTTTTAATTATTAAATAATTATTGTTGATTGACTGGGACAGTCTCGATAGGCCCATGTCTCTTCTTACTGTCTCTATAATCTTAATGTCTTAATTCTTAATGTCTTCTTAACCCTAGAACGGGTAGCTTTAAATTTCTGAATTTTGGCCCGTGTCAGAGACGCCATCCTTGTGCATCTTCAATGAATCAGACCCCATTTTATATTGTATATTCTAAGTGTTTTCAATTTTTATATTTTTTTGGACAATTTTTATTAGTGTTTGTGTTCTACAATAATGGAAAAACAAAAAGTAACTGCAACAGGTTCCCCTAATGATAAAGAATGTGTTGGTAAGTTCAAATCAAGTGTAATTTGTTTTTTTAATGTTTTTTTTTCTTTTTACATGTAAAATTCCAATCAGAAAAATAGCATGACTTGCAGTTTTGACAATTTTTTATTAAAAAAATTAATAGCATGGTCCACAGACTCAGGCTAATCCCCATTCATATCGTAGTTAAAACTTTTATTTGAGTAACCTAGGTGAAGAACCTTACACTTTTACTATTAAAATTCATTGCCACTTATCTGCCCACCCAAGAAGTTTATCAAGATCATTTTGAATCTTAATGCATCCCTCATTATTCCTAACTGAGGTGGCCACTTTAGTATCATCTGCAAACTTAGAAACCTTGCATTTAAGTCCCTGGTCTAAAATCATTATATATATATATATAATATATAATAATATATATATATATATAATATAATATATATATATATATTATATATTATATAAATATAAATAATATATATATATATATTATATATTTTAATTTTCAAAGAGTATGGGAAATTTAAAAAGAGAGACTAAGAAAATCAACCGTAGGCAACAGAAACAATAATGAAGGAGGAAAATAAATAATTAGTAAAAAAAATAATTGTAATATGAAATGTAAAGCTTACGTAGAAAAAGACACATGCCAGAGTAAAACAAACGACCTTGCGGGCCCCAAAAGGTTCGTATTCATTCACATATGAATGCAAGCAAACTTCTACTCGGCCACAAATGCAAGAAATTAAGATGATTTGAGCAATTCTCATGCAAGGGATATCGCAGCCACAAGGTACATGCAAATTGAAAATATAAAAAATGAGATTAGTCACCGCGAAACAATAAGCAAAGGATAATGAATAGTAAATAGATTACCATAAATATTTACCTTATTTTTAACTTTATAAACCTTATCTTTGCATCTAATAATTTCCAATAAGTAAGTAAAAAAAATAATGCTTTAAGGTAAAATAATATGAGAGATGTTACCAATCTTATTAAATATATATATGAATAACCCTATATAGTTTGCTCCATTCATACGGCAATAGTGTAATATAGAAATATAAAATTAATTCGACTATTCCCCAAAAATCTCTTTCATCCTCAGTACTGACTCTCATTCCAAAATTTTCCCATTAATTCCCTCAATAATAATAAAATAAATAATGATTAACGATTAAATTTACTATAACGAATTTTACAAATATATAATATCCTTTCTATCCATAATATGTATACACAGTAGTATAAAAAAACACTATAATGTTAATTAAGTAAATGTATATACATTACAGTTATGTTTCTGTTTGTAATGAAAGTATTACTAATAATAACACTTAGTTTGATGTTTATTTCTTTAAACAACACTGCACAAAATAAAACCATGGTAATGTAATGGTTCAATAGTTTTTACCAACTAGCGTTTTGCTATTTGTTTCTTTTAAAAGTAAAAAAGTTTCTTAAAAAGTTTCTTTCTTTTGATTCAATATATATTTTATTAATTTTTGCACTGCTTTGAAAATGGTCATAAACCCATTTAGAGTAAGTCTTAAACCGGCTAAAACAAGTCCATTAACCAGTAACACAGGTCCGATACCCTGCTAAACCGCAAGTCCGTACCCAGCGAACGCAAGGTCCGTACCCAAAGCGATCTAGAAGAAATTAAATACTAAATAGGAAAATCTATCGTATAAAGCTATAATTTTTGTAATTTTTCATTTTCTTGTCATTCAATATGAAAATATATTTTCACATACCTAGATTTCCTAGACGGCCATAAAAGTATCTCATAGTAAGGTGGAACAAGAGTTGACCATTAAAAGCCTTATAGATTTTCGTATAGAATAATTTCAGTGGAAACATATGATGAGCAACTTGGACTCGAATGATAAGAACAAAAATAACATGACTTCCATTAAATCATAAAAATCACACAATAATCCAGCTTCGTATACTACCAATAACAGTAATCTTTAGCTTACTTTCTCTTGATGTTAATAACTGATTTACTTAGTGATATTTAAATATGAATATTTGAAGTTCTGAAGTTCTGTAATAAAGAAGAGAAAGGAGGTAGAGATTTTCTCTACATTATCCCCCCACCCGTCACAACGTGACGGAAAAAAATGGTAGCCAAGGTTTTTTTTTTTTTTTTTTTTTTTTTTTTTTCCTGGATTTTAGAATTCCAACCAACACCAGTTAGTACTTAGGAAAAAATGGAAAAGAAAAAAAAAAGGATGACTGTGTATGTAAGCTGTTACATACACGTCTAATAATTATAAATATTTTAATTAAAAATTTCAACCCTCACCAAGTTAGTGAAGTGATATTAGTAATATTAGTAAGGAAAGTAAAAAGTTACCAAATAGAATGTCAAGTTCCCTTTGAATTTGCAGCACATTTTATTTTACTTCGCTCCCTCTCCAGAAAGTCACATAACTCTTTTGAGACTTTTCCCGTAATTGGCTTTAAATAAGAGTAAGTGTAACCATCTTCCTCCAAACAATATAAGCCATGTGTTTGATTGCTTTTTGGAGTACCAAAGTAAGTAATCTGATTTTTCCCATTGAACAGCAATACTTCCATTTCAGGATAGAGGTTAATGAATGCATGCAAACAATGTATAAATGGCTTTTCGTCGTCATTTTCCATTCGTTGTAACTTCCAATAGACTGTCCTCCCAATATCACCTGCAATTGGCAAATTATATCGCTCCCGATTGCTCACCAGTTCCTTCACTATGATCTCCCGTAGGTGCTCGGTGTTCCATAGATATTCGCCTTCACCATTCATACAAATATGGAAGAACCCAAACAACAAGTTATGCTTAGAATTTGGTATTGGAATATGTTCAAAACCTTCTGGAATACCATGTACATAGTTAGCATCCAATCTCCACTTATAAAATTCTTGAATAGCAAGTTCACTTGCTTCCTCTTTCGATCTCCCAGAATTTTCTTGTATGGGTTCTGTAAGACTTGTTTTTTCATTATTATTTTTATCACCCAAGTGGTGTTTGGCATTCAGAAAACTTGGACGAGGTACAGTATTAGTATTGTTAGGTTGTATAGAATTTGGAGACATATGAGGCATAGCGGAAACGTTCGACACCGGATTAGAGGAGGAATTAGATTGTTTTGAAGAAGCTTTAGAGAAAAGATATGAAAAATCCGATGGAAGACCATATATAGGCTTTCGAAATTTTTTAGAGTCTTTACTAGAGTTTGGAGAATCCTTATGGATTGTTATAGAGTCTGGAGGATCACGTTGTATCTCAAGGGTTGGAGGATCACATTGGATCTCAGTGGACGAAAGAGAAGGTGTCGTCAAAGAAGGATTAGAAGAGAATTTTGACAAATTTGATTGAATTGCATTTGTAGAGTTTAGAGAATCCATATGGATTTTTACTGGAGGGACTGGAGGATCACATTGGATCATAGAAAAATAACGGTTCATAGTATTTAGATTTATGTTATTAGTATTGGTGTTTTTTAATGTTAAAACAGAAGACTCAATAGTAGGTTTATTAGCTTGTATAGAATTACTAGAAATATTGGAAAAATTCGGTAATAGGTTCATATTGGACGAAACAGAAGGCGTTGAAGAAGAATTAGGAGAATGAGAAGAGAGATTTGACACATTTGTGTGAATATTATTTATAGACTTCAGGGAATCTGTTTGGATTTTCCCAAAAGTTGGAAATTCTTGTCGAATCATATTTATTTTAGAATCGCAGTGAGTCTTTAAGCTACTTAAAGTATCACTGCTTTTAGTTTCTATGTTCGGGTTAGTAGCATTAGGAATGTTAGTAATATTGAGAGGATTGGAATGTGATATAATTGTTAATAATGAAATACGATTCAGTGTTTAATTAAAGCTAATTATTACCCGCTTGTGTACTGAACTAATCATCAGCCCACTTTATCATGGTAGGTTGATGTTTCTTATCGTCATGTGGAGGATTTTAATGAGTAGATCCGGAAGATAAGTCATACGATGAAAGAATCTTTTGTCAGGTTCATATCTTTGTTATGTGGCTATCTTTTTAGCTATCCATTGTGGACATTCAAGTCCAAGATGATTTCTTTTACATATAGGACATTCGTCATTGTCATTGTCATAGTATTGATATTTGTGTTTCCTTTGAAGACAATTATTGATTATGTGGCCGTTCTTTCCGCAATGGAAATTTAATCTGTCTACATTAGCATTCATTTTGCAGATGGCCCCGCTTTCCACAAAACTGACAATAGGGACGAGATTTGCAGGTGGGAAATGTCCATGCCAGACTTTTTGCAGTAAAGTGCCAATTAAGTGGCTCTCACCTCACCTCTAACCAGTTGAAAGGAGGTCTTGTGGTGCTATTAGCACCTTTACTGCTAAACTTCATTTTTAGTACAAGTATTAGTAGTGTTAGAGTTAGTAGATGGGAATGGGAGAATCTCCTGCTGAGTCGTCAGCAAAAGTAAAGCATTTGTTAGCTGTGCAAGTACTTGTAATATTTGCTGATTTTGTTGAAGTACTTGCATCAGTATGTTAGTATTGTCATTGTTGTTAGTTGGACCTTGTGCATGGCTATACATCTCGTTTGTATAACATTGATCATTCGATGGGGATTGAATGACCTGCGGTGGTTCGAACCCAGGTGGTGGCTTCGACGAAAATTGAGGCTGGTGAGATTTATAATAAGCATAAGAGATCGAACATAGTGGAGAATTCATTCGAGATGAAGTAGTCAATTGTAAGGAAGGTTGGTGATGTGACAGTACAGGTACCTTCATATTATGACATGTCGAATATATTGGTGGTGACACTGAGGTCACAGAAAAAGATGTATTATTAAAAAGAAGATTTGACGTTGAAAGTGTTGTCTCTGCCATGATAGAACTTTTATAATAAGAATAATAGAAAGGAATGAATAAAAATATGTAAGGGAATACAACTGATCAAGAATAGCGGTGCGGCGAGCAAAAGAGCCTCAGAGTAACTACGCTCTGCAACCAATGTAATGTTCAAGAGTATGGGGGCAATTTATAATCGAGACTCAAGAACATCAGCATTGGCAACAGAACATATAATGAATGGATGGAGAAATAATAATTAGTAAAAAAAATAATGTAATAGTGAAATGTAAACTTACGTAGAAAAAGAGATAATGGAGAGTAAAACAAAGCGACCTGCTGGGCCAAAAGGTCATATTCCATTTCACATAATGAATGAGGCAAACTTCTACTCGCACACAATGAAATGGAATTAAGATGATTGAGCAATTCTCATGCAAGGGATATCGCAGCCACAAGGTACATGCAAATTGAAAATATAAAAAATGAGATTAGTCACCGCGAAGCAATAAGCAAAGGATAATGAATAGTAAATAGATTACCATAAATATTTACCTTATTTTTAACTTTATAAACCTTATCTTTGCATCTAATAATTTCCAATAAGTAAGTAAAAAAAATAATGCTTTAAGGTAAAATAATATGAGAGATGTTACCAATCTTATTTAATATATATATGAATAACCCTATATAATTTGCTCCATTCATACGGCAATAATGTAATATAGAAATATAAAATTAATTCGACTATTCCCCAAAAATCTCTTTCACTTTCATCCTCAGTACTGACTCTCATTCCAAAATTTTCCCATTAATTCCCTCAATAATAATAAAATAAATAATGATTAACGATTAAATTTACCATAACGAATTTTACAAATATATAATATCCTTTCTATCCATAATACATATACACAGTAGATTAAAAAAAACACTATAATGTTAATTAAGTAAATGTATATACATTACAGTTATGTTTCTGTTTGTAATGAAAGTATTACTAATAATAACACTTAGTTTGATTGTTTTATTTTCTTTAAACAAACTGCACAAAAATAAACCATGGTAATTAATGTTCAATAGTTTTTCACCAACTGGTTTTGCTATTTGTTTCTTTTAAAAGTAAAAGTTTCTTAAAAAGTTTCTTTCTTTTGATTCAATATATATTTTATTAATTTTTGCACTGCTTTGAAAATAGTCATAAACCCATTTAGAGTAAGTCTTAAACCGGCTAAAACAAGTCCTTAACCAGCTAACACAGGTCCATACCCTGCTAACGCAAGTCCGTACCCAGCTAACGCAAGTCCGTACCCAGCTAACGCAAGTCCGTACCCAGCTGACCTAGAAGAATTAAATACTAAATAGGAAATCTATCGTATAAAGCTATAATTTTTGTATTTTTCATTTTGTCATTCAATAATAAAATATATTTTCACCTACCCCTAGATTTTCCTAGAGGCCATAAAAGTATCGTCATAGTAAGTGGAACAAGTAGTTGACCATTAAAGGCCTTATAGATTTCGTAGAATAATTTTCAGTGGAAAACATATGGATGAGCAACTTGGACTCAATGATAAAGAACTAAAAATAAACATTTGACTTCCATTAAATCATTAAATCACACAATTATTACTTTCATCATTTGTTGTACTACCAATAACAGTAATCTTTAGCTTACTTTCTCTAGATGTTAATATGGATTTGCGTTTAGTTGATATTTAAATATGAATATTTGAAGTTCTGAAGTTCTGTAATAAAGAAGAGAAAGGAGGTAGAGATTTTCTCTAAAATATATATATATATATATATATATATATATATATATATATATATATATATATATATATATATACTATATATATATATATATATATATATATATATATATGGAACAATAGTGCAGCACTGAACCCTATGGGACACCACTCTTCACTATTTTCCATGATGATTTATTGCCATTTAATTGTATACACTGTTTTCTATTTCGCAACCACTCTTTAATCCAACCATGTACCACTCCACCTATACCACATTGCAATAACTTCTTCATCAGCCTTATGTGGGGAACCTTATCAAAATTTATTATTTTATTATTTATTATGGGTTGGCTGGGACATTCTAGAGTGGCCATTGAGGCTTCTTAATTATTAACTTTTGTTGGTTGACTGGGACAGTCTAGGTAGGCCCATGTGGCTTCTAAATTTCAGGCCTGGATAATTTGGTGAGATACACCTTTTTTATTTAAATTATTTTTGAATCTTATAATTGTAAATCTGAAAATTCCAATTTTGAAATTTTAGTCGTGTCGAAGCAAAAATTAAAATATTGAACTATTTTTTTTCCTACTTTTGCCATTGGGATCAAATTTTCAGAGCTAGTATAGCTTGGTGAGATACACCTTTTTTATTTAAATAATTTTTGAATCTTATCATTGTAAAAAAAAAATATTCCAATTTTTGAAATTTTTTTCGTGTCGCAGCAAAAATTAAAATATTGAAATATTTTTTTTTCCTACTTTTGCCATTGATATCAAATTTTCAGAGCTAGTATAGTTTGGTGAGATACACCTAGCTCTGAAAATTTGATCCCAATGGCAAAAGTAGGAAAAAAAATATTTCAATATTTAATTTTGCTGCGACTACAAATCAAAAATTATAATATTTTTTACCGACAAATTCAAAATTATTAAATAAAAAGTATTATCCCATAATATAAAGTCTATTTAAGTAGGAAAAAAAATAATTCATCATTTTAATTTTGCTTGAGCTGCGATAAATTCAAAATTGGGCTTACAATTATGAGTTTCTATGTTCTTTAAAT
>JABUQX010000489.1:25000-45000 GCA_015478945.1 Trachelipus rathkii | reverse complement strand
TTTAAAATATGTCTCTCCATTTCCTCAGTTTTTCGTAAAAATTTCCACGGTGCTACAACTGGAAAAACTCTATATATATATATATATATATAAAAATATATATATATATATATATATATATATATATATATATATATATATATATATATATATATATATCTTTCTTTACTAATTCTCTATATATATAAATATATATTTATATATATATATATATATATATATATATATATATATATTGTGAAATGATAGGGGTGCATGGAATCTCAAAAACTACAATCGATACAGGGAAAAGGAATACATTGTTGGAATCTGGTAACATTTTAGTGCGGAAAATGTAAAAAAAAAAGAAGAAAAAAATCTCAAAAACTACAACTACAAAGTGAAAAGGAATACATTTTGGGAATCTTGGTAAAATTTTTACAATAGTAAATTAGAAGTAGATAAAAAAAAAAAATATTGTTAATTAATAACAGTAATATTATATGAGAACTATTTAGAGACCTTTTTATTGGTTACACGTTAAAATAAATAGACTTTTCTATTAAATTTTGCTTTTTAACTAAAAAAGTACCCCAGGGTAAACGCATAGATATCAGAAGTCAGGGTCTCTCAGCCTTCCAGGGGACTACGGGGTAGGACTAATTGCCACCCTCCGGAACCCCCGCTCTTTGCGACGTATTTGGGTGTCATGGGGTTCCTCCGCCCATCCCCCCCTATGGGGAATGGAAAACGATCCCCCTGTGTTCCCCGTCAGCTAGAGCCCCTACATTGCCGTGTAGCCACCTTTACAAATAATATATATATATATATATATATATATATATACTTTATATATATATATATATATATATATATATATATATATATATATATATATATATATATATTCTATGTCCCCTCTAAAAAAAAAACTAGCCAATATTTTATTTATTGCATTTCTTTTACATTTTCTAACTAACATTTTACAAGGTTCAAAAATGTATTCCTTTTCATGTAGCTATTGTAGTTTTGAGATATGATTTTTTTTTTACAGTTTCTGTTAATTTTACCAAGTTCCAACAATGTATTCCTTTCCCTGTAGCTATTGCAGATTTAGTTGATTTTTGGTTTAAACCAAATATCCCCATATATATATATATATATATATATATATATATATATATATATATATATATATATATGTATGCTCTTCTTCACTATATATATACACAGGGGGTATATATATATATGCTCATATATATATATATATATATATATATATATATATATATATATATATATATATGCTAACTACAACTATATATATATGGCTAATATGAACCTTTCGTCTGACCTTTGATACCTTTGATATTCCATATATCGATATGTATTGATATATCGAGTCATGGATATATCGATATAATTATAAAACATTATAAGAAACAGTTGTTGTTTAGAAGCCGTCGAGTGATGTTATTCTTGTGGAAAGTTAAATTTAAAAATTTATTTACTGAATTTTAAATATGAATTTATATGATTTTTATGATATTTGTAATGATGATTCGACTCTACCAGCCTTCTTTCAGTATTTTAATTTGAGTTTACAAGTAAAAGTTTGCGAAAAATTTCATTCCCATTCTTGTATAACGAAAATTCAAGATTTAAATTTTATTGTAATACTAAAAATGTGAATTCCATTCCAATGGTATATTTTGATGCGGCAAATTTTACTACTCTTTAACAAGTTGTTTTGATACGATGTGTTTGTACGCATAAGAAAGTTATTTTTAAAATATGAATATTTTTAAATAATTTAAACTTAAAATAACTACAACATTATAATTTATCCTTTACAGTTTCGTCCGATATTTCTTACAGGAAGAGGTAAATGAATATTTACTATATTTTTTTTTAAATTTAGGACAATAGGGAATTGTTGATTATATATATATATATATATGTATGTAGCCTTAATATATATATGCTCTAACTATGCTTATATATGTAGCACTTCTATAACTAACTATATATATATATATATATATATATATATATATATATATATAGGTGATGTTTTAATACATTTCTTTAATTTTGTAGGTCAAATATAAAAAGATTGCTAAAGATGACAGATTTGAACGTGAGGTAGCTATAGCAAGGAATTATCCATAAGTCGTGAGTTGATTATTTATTAAACTTAAATATTGTTAAATGTTTACTTAAAGACAAACTGTCTAGGTTAGGTTGCATTGCTGTGCAGCAATAAATCAATCTCGGTTTGGGATTGCATTACTGGTATGACAATCTAGGTTAGAGTTGCATTGCTGTGCAACGTGTATCCGTATAAGTTAGGTTAAGTTTAGCTTTACTTTTAAGTTTAGGTTAGGATAAGATGTGGTTCAAATGAAGCAAGATTTAATATATATATATATATATATATATATATACCTATATATATACTATATATATATATATATATATATATATATATATATATATATCAGACTGCTTGCTGTATTTTCTAGTCTTAGTCTAGCAATAATTTAAACAGTAAAAGCTATTTGGATATAGCTATATCGATAAATATATGCTCTCTACAATTTACAAAGTACTAAAGGGGGTTAGCCTCTAAAGTTTAAAACTAATTACTTATATACTAAATCACAGCCTTTTTACGTAATCAGAAGAAATAAGGTGGTTCGATCCCTTCCTTTATATAGCGTTAACCTCTATTAATGTCCTTAATATTATTTATAACTTTAGCTATCTTTGTTCTGTTTTATGAAATGCTTGATGAAAATGCTCTCTGCTCCTTATTTGTGTTTTAATATATACCTATAATTATTTAGAGCTTAAAAGGAATAAAGAAAGTGGTACTTCATATAACAAATATATTCAACACTTTCTTAATTATACTTTTCACTACTAAACAATTGTATAGGCTCTCAGCCTATATTAATTTGGCTACATTTGTATGATTTACATTAAACCTAAAATTTACAATATATAAAGTATATACTTAAAACCCTGTTAAATAATAAGACATATATATATATATATATATATATATATATATATATATATATATATATATATATATATATATATATATATATATATATATATATATATATATATATATATATATATATATATATCAATACCATATAGTTGGCTATCAATAGACTATATCAGATTTATATGATAAGCTGAGAATGGAGGAAATTTAATAATCACTGTGGTCGGTGCCACTACAAAAGAAATAGATATTACAACTTGTCAGTACTAGTAATGGGATCAAAAAGAAAGAGCGGGGTGTCACAATCTTATTTAAGATACTGGTAGATGCGCAGAGATATATTATTTTATAAGTATTAACTTGCTCAGGGCTTGGTGCTAAAGAAGAAAGGAGAGGTAAATTATGTAAGGGATAAGAACAAGGGAGCGTGGTCCCTCACAAATTCCAAAGGAAGATTGGTGACAGACGAATATTGCTGACGTTTCAGTCTGCATAGTTTTATTTATTATTTTATTAATTTTTACTTGTTTCTAAGTAAAAGATTTTTATTATATCAAAATAAGGTTTGATATTAACCCCATTCCTTATGATTTTTCATCCAATGGAGGTCTATTAGCTCTACTTTTTCCTAAATTAGACGGAGCTTATGGAAGCAATAGTCTACTTTGAAGCTTGAAGTTTGAGATATGAAGACCTTTGGTTGATGCTACCACAAGAGAAAAGAAATATGATTCCAAAAAGAAAAAAAATTTAATTGGTAAGAAGTTTTCAAACTTCTTTGAATTGTTGGTAACTTTTGAAAAAGTAAACGATGGTCGATGGTTGATGAGTTTCAAAAGATATTGTCGAGAAAAGTTACCTTTCTTTTTAAGAAAAATTTTGAGAGAAATGGTTAAAAATTTTCCATGGTCCCCTCTGAAGATCAAAAAACGGGAGATGGGGAAAAAATGAATCCAAAAGTGGGATTACATTAATATGGAAGACGGTGTACTCAATATGGGATATCGAAAATATGATATTGAAAACAAAAATAACCAACTGGCATTGAAAAAAAAACATATATGGTACAGTTCCCTTTTATAATCCTAAAGGATTAATAAAATTGAATCGTACTAATTCCAATTTAAGTTAATGAATGCCATTTCAGAAAACAAAAAATAAAAAAAAAATTGTCAAAATGAAAACAAAATTTGAAAAATTATTGAACTGAAATTGAAAAGTAAATTTATAAATTATATAAATTAGTCAGGACAAAAGCTGAAAAGTGATTAATTAATGCAATGAATTAAAAAAAATAAGACATTCATTTACAAATTGAAAAAAAATTATTTGAAAATTCAACAACAAATTAACAAAGCAATTATAAAGTAGCAACCAATTAAAATATGTACAATATAGGAACTTTGTCAACTATGGTAACTAATAATGTCAATTTTGTTGTTAAAATTTTCAAATAAACAAATAATATTGGAATATTTGAAGAAGGAAAAATGATATATAAGCACCTTCCAAACATTCAACAAGTCTTAAAGAAAAGCTATTTTGAAGAAAGAGATTTTCCTTAAGAAACAAAATTTATTATACAATTTAGCATATACCTGCATATAGATATATATAAATATATAAATATACAAGCATACTTCAAAATTATTTAATACGTATGTATATATATTGAAATTCAAGATGGAAAAAAATAAAATTGAAAAATTAAAATTGAGGACTAAAAATGGATATTAAATATATAACTATTTTAAGTAAGGAACATATGAAAATACTATTAATAAAAATAATAATAATAATAATAATAATAATAATAATAATAATAATAATAATAACTTATTATCATATATATTTTGGGGTTCCTTAATATTCTAGTCCTTTTCAGAATAAATCCATCTTGAATATAGGAAAGATGTGGTATAGGTAGAAATTGAAAATCGTATGTGTACATTCCACTCAATTATTTCCCATACAAACTGAAAAATCACAAAGATTGTTAGTATAAGAATAAAAAAAATTAAAAATAACCTTTTTGATTGGTGGAAAAAAAAATATACATGGAATATATAATGAAAAAAAATTGAACAAATTTGAACGTAATGAATGAGAATATTGCATTCAAATAATGATTTAGAAGTTTGATATGCACAGATTTTTAAGTCTGATGGCTAAATTACCCAAAAATTGATCATTCATTCATTTCCATTTCACAAAGTTGAACACAGATATCTAGTATGCAGCTTGTACACACAAACATATACAAATCTTCTTGTGAAGCTACTTGAGTGAAGACTATAGTGGATTTTAGCAAATGTAAATCTGAATGTACAGATTTGTAAGAATCAAGCTGATGATTCTGGAGTGGATTTTTAAGAATTTTTCAAAATCTTAAATATTCAGCTTTCTCACACTTTCTCACAATCATTTGAACTTTCAAATTCAATTAAATTCATTCAAATAATACATAATAAATATTCAAACACACAAGTACTCAACCCGACTATGCTTTGAATAATCAAATTAGTACATATTTGAAGTGAATATAATTACCAAAAAAAATTGTGAGTTACAGTTCTAACAAGGATATATATACCATATAAAATAATTTATGATGGTGAGATCGAATCAGGAACTGCAATTAGCTGTGGGAAGGAAAAAAAATTAATTCTGTAAAAGAAAAAAAAAATGAAAATTGATTAATATGACTTTAAGAAAAAAATATTATTTCTTTTCACTGTAGACATATGAATCAGATACGTGGTCATCTTTTAATATCTGCTAAGAGAAAGATGAAATGAAAAACAAAATGGGAATATTGGTTTCAAAATGTTCTTTGAGAAAGGATGGACAAGAAACAATTTTATTTTGAAAACCGTTTTCAATTTTCTGCAAGGGGAGAAGATCAAGTAGATCAATTACTACATGATTTCTAAGGATTCTTGTTTCTAGAGAGAAAAAGAAATGTTAATTTTATCATACTTTTAAGATGTGAGATCCGATAACAAAATATGATTGACTACTGAAGCAATAAGAAATAAAACTCTTATTGTGTGAAGTAAAAAAAAAAAAAAAAAACTATGAGAATCAATCAGAAGGATGACTTTGATTCTTGAGGAAGTATAAGCAAAACTGAAAGAAAATATTTTTTTCTTTTAATATTTGAATGTTAAGAACAATTATTGTACACAACAATATTCTTGAAACAATTTGAAGAAGAAAAAAATATATAAAACGAGCAGAAAAATAATGAATATATTGAAAATTCTGCCTTTGAAACTGAGAAAACTAAGTACAAGCAGAGAAAAGACCATGATGATTCATTATAAATTTCTGAAGTTAAAAAAAAAACATGGACATATTTTCACACATTCATAGTTGAAAATTCCATTGGTAGGACAATGGCTTCAAGAAGAAAGACAAGGAAGAAAATCATTTACCATTTCCACAATGTTTGAGGACTGAGAAGGATTTACTGAAATATTGTATAAGTTAAAAGCTTAGGAAGTTTTAACCAAAATGAAAATTAAAAAGAAAAATGGCACAGTTCATAGTTATGTCATTGTTTTCTTTTTAACAGTTTAAATCGAAACACATGGGAAAAAAATTACGGAATGGTCAACTCCTTTTATCTAAAAAAAAATCAGAAAGTATCTGTTTTAGACAGTTGATAGTAAATTTGTTTCCATGTCTTTGAGGACAAAGAGAGCAATCAAAAATATTTTTTAGATCCATGGGGAGGAAAGAATTAGTTATTGTATGATCAATATTATACTGAATATTCCCCATATAGCACAAGGTATCCTTTGGATATCCATTTTTCATCCTATGGATACTCGATATCCAAAGGATACCTTGTGCTATATGGGTCAGTATGAAAGGAAAACAATTAAAACAATTTGTTTTAAGAGTGTACACAGTAAATTGTGACTGGGAAAAAAAGATAGTCAGGAAGACAATTAAACAATGTGTTTTATATGTTTGGGTACTTTACCTTACTTTTTACAAAATTAAAAGAAAATAAAATAAAAATGAAAAAGTCTAGAAAACTGAAAAATAAGTAACAGTGTTATAATTATAAGCATTTTGTTGTTATGTGTATGCTTTTTATGTTTATATATGTTTATAAACCGATACAATAAAATTACTTTAATTAGTTATGTTCTTCCTTTTCAGATGTCGAGTTAACTATCCTTTCTCATATTTATTTAATCATGCTTTGCTTTTGTTTTGCTTTTTGTTTGTGTTTTTCATATTATAATTCTGAAACCGACAAAGCCATCATGATTAACCCGGGACTTATCATGGATTTTGATAGCAATGTTAAATTTATTTCTGGTTACTTGGATCTACGAGTAGATTTAAGAAACTCTAAAGAGATTTACGATCAACTATCAAGTTCAAAAACAGATGTAACCAACTTGTGTGAATCTTTCTTGCCATTCTTCAGAAAGAAAATCTATGCTTTCGAATCAACTTTTCCTGAATTTAAAAAAGAACATACTTGGCGACCTTTACACTCTATTGATCATTTTCCTCCTACTCCTATTCCTAAAAGAAGAACTTGCACCCTAGACCGTTCCAAACGTCAATCTTATATTTCTTCTATATCTTATAATGGATCGTTGTGGAACCAAAATAACCACATTTATGTATACCAAATGGACATTTTGGATCGATATGCTTCCCATACATTACAACAATTAAATTTTCTTCTAAACGATCCATGGATAAATTCATATTCTTCCAACATTTCTCCTCCTCCATCCCGGAAACGTCGTGGCTTGCTTGACGTCGGTGGGAAATTTCTTCGATCCTTATTTGGTACTGCTATGGATGAAGATGTCCAATCCTTGCAAAATAGATTGCCAGTCCTGTCACGGCGAACAGTGGGCTTAGCGCAAATTCTTTATTTTTAAGATTTAGAGATCAATTAGTCAAACACGAATTCCCTTTCTACTTTAACTCAGTCTATAGATGATTTGAGAAATCAAACTCAAAATCTTCAATTAGCTTTTTCCTTCTTTAATGCAATAAATTTAATAGATTCTTATTTCTCCATTTTGAATACTTATATGCAAAATTTATTAGAACTTCGAAATAACATTTGGATGCTTGTTAGCTAATCAAAAGACTACTTCCTTTACCTTGTATTCCTTTTTGAATTTGAAACCCTTTATTCTTGACAGTTTACAAGGTACCTATTTGGATACCTTTGTCCCTTTTTCTCCTGAAAACTTTTATGAATTTCTATTTTTTACCTGGACTATATTAGATACTGTTCCTTACAGTATTGTTACTTTCATTCCGTTTTCCGACCATGACATTTATAATGCTTATCGCATGATCCCCTTTCCTACTCCTACTAACTCTGGGCATTCCCGTATTGTGTTTAAACCTAATTATAATATATTTTTCGTCAATAAACAGATTATGAAATATAGCTATATGTCTAACGTACAATTTTCTCATTGTTTACATGTACTAAACAATTCTATATGCCCTATGTTTCAATCTCTCAGTTCTTTCACTTCTCCTTCATGTGAGCTTTTCCTCTATACTAATAATACTTTCATGGATTTAAAACATAATACTCCCTTGCATTGTAACCATGAATACCATCTAACTAAAGAACCTTATTCTATTTCGGTTCATTCCAAAATAATTATTTATTTTAATGACCCTGTAGATGCCCAACTAAATTGCTTACACCCTTTGTTAAAAACAACGATTGCTGTTTCTAATATTTATATACTGAATCAAGGATGTACATTAACCACCATTCAATATCATTTTATTAATCCTTCCCATGTATTGAAATAGTTAAAATTAATAAATTCTACTATAATAGACGTACCAGTAATATTTTCATTTTTAAATCATTCTTTTACCCAAACTCCTTCTTTTATCAAATCTCCTAAAATAGTTTGGGATAGTCAATTAGATTATATTAACTCATCCTTGAATCATCATGCTTCAGTATTTACATATTTACCATCTATTTCATATGTTTCTAGTTCTTTTGTCACTGTGTTTTTTATAATCGCATGTATTTTATTTGTAATTATATTTAAACGGTTAAACTATCCAAGAGCTAGTAATGTAGGCGGCACTAATGATCCATCATCTAACTTCACGGCTCTCACTATACGTCCTACTTTAGACATGAACCCTAGACACGAGCCTTCTTTTATTCACTTATGACCTCGACAGCTACGTACTATTATAGACTTTGATGACAATCATCCCGACTTGTAAGATTCTCCTCCTCATCCCATTCCCATTGCTCAAAGATCTAATCCTTCACGTCAGTAACTTTGATCTGGTATGATTCGTCTTCTAGGGTGGATATGGATTCCTAAAGCAACAATTTTTTAATGATTGGAACAAAACTTTCAATTGCCATATAAATGAACAATTCCCGCTAAAATTGGCTTTATACAAACAAATGATGAATAGACAAGGATTAGGTGCGGCAATCTATGACGTACCAAATAAAAAAAATAATCAAAGTCAAAATTATATTACTAAGCGTTGGAAATGGGGTAGAAGGGCTGGTGTTATGAGACAGCTCGCTTGTGAAGTACAGATATGGGTTTGAAGTTAAAGTATGTTTATTTTTTCAGTTTTAATTCTTTCCAGAACCATGATATTTAAGTCTACGGAGTTGATATTGAATGAGTGGGTAGTAGTTATTATGATGATAACATATGATGAAAATCAGTTGAAATATAGAAATGCTGATCATTTTTAAAGTTACAATGTTCATCAATTCATAATGTTATTATATATATATATATATATATATATATATATACTCTCATATATATATATATATATATATATATACTATATATAAAAATATATATATATATATATATATATATATATATATAATTGTTATGCAAGGCTCTGGAGGTGTTGAAATTTTTTTGTCAGTGTTTTTCGGTATGATATGTTCCAAACATTCCTCTCACCAGTTTTTGGTTTTGAATGGTTCATTTGTTATTTGCTTTAAACATAGTTGAACATTTACTTTTGATACACATTATCTTTTGAAGTTATAAATATTGAAGTATGACCAAAGATAAAATTCTACCCAATTTCAGATTTCCTTTACAATATATCTACTTGCGTAAATTTTGTTTCATGACTACAGTACCACTACTACAAAGTGTTAAAATACACAGTAAATGAAATATAGATCTGAGAGAAATATAACCACATAAACGATATCGGTATATCGAATTATCAAAAGGTCGAATGAAAGGTTCAGTTTACTTCTATGTATATATATATATATATACCATATATATATATATATATATATATATATATATATATATATATATATACTATATATATACCTATATATATATATATATACTATATATATATATATATATATATATATATATATATATATATATATATATATGCCCCACTTTTGCCGATTAGCTCTCCAACTTATGACTTGCGTTTTTTGTTACGCGGAGGTATAAAGCAATAAACAATTTTCTTTAAAATATATAATTCAACAACAAATCTTTTAACCCCAAAACTTGATATATTACAATAATTCGTTATACGTATGTTACATTCCAATACCAGATCAAATATATTTCTTAACACCGTGACAAAGTTGATATCATTTCAAGGCTCCATAAAAGACCATCTGTAAACCCAATCATGGCGAAATGAGCTTGCTTACAATAACGGATGCACTTTAAAGTAATATCTTGCCTTTAGGGTCCATACTGATCAAGTCGAATATAAATTTTTTCAACCCTTTACATATAACAAGAAATGTTCAAAAAACAATTGTAAAAGAAACACACGTGAGTGGATATCTTGACTCCATAAAATCCACGTGACTCGTACTCACGAATCATTTAGCAGACTTACCAGGTAACCATAGCAACCGTGAACACGTGACCGGACATCAACGCTCTCGTGTTCGCGCCCAACAAGCCGACAATGCAAATCACGGAAGCAACAATCTAAACACTCAAGGTGCACTCATACACCGTTATCACTTTTACCCAGCTTCTTATATTACTTTATTAGTTGCACTTATGAAATATATATCCAAAATAACAAAACTCTTGTGGTGGGCGGAGCACTAAATTAACAGTGTCTGAACTTTAAACTAATTACAACTTAGCATCATGTATTAGTATTTCGACTTATAACCAGTTGACTTTAAAATAAACTTTAACCTTGTCTTTCTCAATGCAATGTACTTATAACGATCACCAAGGCGGTACAAATTCGTGAATCGCCGAATTTCCAATTACAATCACTAGCCTTTAGGCATCACTCCGGAGGGGGTCCCCTGGAAACAAAATAAATAATTATCATTCTCTTATCTTTACCAGAAAACACCCAATGTAAATAACTTAATTGCACTTTCTACTTACATTAACATGGGACCTTCTTCTTCTACAACCTTTACGTCTCAACCTTAAATCATCTCCAAAACTTTACCTATTTCCTTTCGCATTTCTCGTTGGTTGTTTCCTTACATATACCCCCCCCCAAGTTTGTTTGCAAACTTAAAAAGAAAAAAAAACAAGGAGAAAAAAATAATTTTTAAAATTTAAAAATAATTGACTGTGTTGAATAAAATGTACCGTATTATCATATCATAGTTCACTTATGGGATATGTGATTAAGGGAAAAATTAAATTAAATATATAAAATTAAGATAAACATCATGGTTACCGAGCAAAGTAAAGAGTGGTGTGTAAAACATTTTTGAAGTTATAAAAAAAATTTTTTTTGAATTTAATTAAAATTTTTATAATTATAGAAAGCTTTTATAAGCACTGCAAAATTAACTAATAAACGATTTTTAATTTGCTATTCACATAAATATCCTTTTAAATGTACAAAATATTACTTACGGATAATTATTTGATAAATTTCTGTGGAGATGAATGGTTTTTTAAGGGAATTTTTAAATGCCTTCCCGGTTACTGAATAAAGTTCTGCAACTTATCAAATAAAAGTCGACGAAGCATATTAGTTATTAACGTTCTTGCATCTTTGCCACCAATCGATAGCAAAAATTTGGTCTGAAAATTAGAGAATTAATCAGTAAATGTTCTGGAAGCTTTTTAAATTTGAATTCACTTTCAATCAGTCAATGACTCCTGCACACACTACAAAACAACTTGAAATGTTAAAATTCAAGGCATGTTACCCATTATATTAAATTTTGCGGATAACCGCATCCGCATCCCGCATATGCCCAGAGATGTCGCATAATTTTCACTATCCATCCCGCAACCGCATCCGCGATGGTGCGGATCGCGGATAAGTATTCATCTATAGATTATAGAGAGAAACTTAATGTACACTGCGCATATATATATATATATATATATATATATATATATATATATATATATATATATATATATATATATATATATATATATATTTTTTATATATATATATATATATATATATATATATATATATATATATATATATATATATTAAAAAGCAAGGGACTTTAAAGGATGACACAAGCACTCATGGGAAATGGAATGTAGATTTTAAACTTTCACCAGAAGCGACGACTGCATGTATACAATAGCGGCATACAAATCCTAGATACAAAACATAATTTCATGACCATGTTTTACAGAGGGGTTAAAATTAATTTAAGATGCCTATGGGTAGTACTAAAAGACTGAGAAATATCACCAATAATAAAAACAAATGATCACACAAACAGACACGCAATTACAGCTGTTAGCGAAATCATTTGCTAAATCCATGAACGTTCTTTTCGCTTTTGCACAGCGAGGAAGAGTCTTGTTTAAGAGGTGTCAAAAACACTCTATCATTGATCGAAGAATATCAAAGAAAAGTTCCCGGAATCATATGAAATATGCTGGTCTTATTGGAATGATAGTGTAGAAGGTTTTCCATATCTTGCACGAAAGAGACGTCGGGGTGCTTAGCATACTTGGCAACAAATTGTATTTAGTGAGCGTCTTTCAGTGGTGCAGATCATTTTACTACGAAAGAGATAAACAAATTCTACACGAAGATAGCCTCGAAGCTTTGTTTTGACCCACTTAATTTGAGAATTATTAATTTCAAGCATTAATATATAACCTTTTTTAGAAATGGTGGAAACTGTGGGAAGAAGAGGTTTGTGGGGGTGCAAAGAGTTAAGATTCCAAGAAACGTCCACTCTGGTAACACCAGGTATATTAACCATATATATATATATATATATATATATATATATATATATATATATATATATATATATATATATATATATATATATATATATATATATATGAAGTTTCTGTGGCTAAAAAATCTAAAAACTTAACTTATCCGCTATCCCCGCATCCGTAGTCAAAGAACAGGGCTATCCGCATCCGCATCCGCAGAGCATAGTGAAAATCACTATCCGCTACACCTCTACCCATTAATTAAATTTTATAAATTTATCTTAATCATCTCCCAGGAGGGGTGTATCAACTCCACTGTCAGGAACGAGCTTTTGATATCATCTTGACTTTAAGTTCTTCTTTCCTTGTGCTTTCCAAACCAGAATGAGCTTGTCAGTACATTCGATACAGAATGGCAGGACTGCTGAGTTGCTGAAAGCAAAATAAGCGGGCCGGGTTGCTAGGCCTATCGCCTTTGTGAAGAAATTTATCATCGATCTCAGAAAAATAAATTATAAATTTATTAAAAAAAAGCAAAAAATTTAGAAACGAAAATGAATATTTTATATATTATTTAAAATAATATTAAAATGTCTGTTTATGTGTAACTTATCACTATATTAATAAGCAAAAAACTCATCATCACACTTAGATGAATTCAAATTTAAATAAATATTTGGTTGAGCTAACAATGAATCCACTTTCTTCTCCAATCGAGTCAAAGTATTCATATCTACAATCATTGACGTTAAATGACCTATCTGAATTTTATTTTATTTGGTACTGACATCTAAAAAATATATTGACGCAATTATTAAAAAATAATTTATTGGAAAATAAAATTCTTCTTCAGAAAATAAATAGGAAAAGAACACTATATTCTTACCGGATGTTGAAGGATGGTTAGTTACAGATGAGCTTTTAATTCAGATTGACGATCACGTCTCTGAACATTTGAAGCTGTGGATGAACAAGGCTGTGGAGAATGTTCTTCAGTATAAGGGCTATTAACACAATTTAACTTTGCCGATGGTGGAAGTGGATATGAAATTTTTAAAACTCCTCTTTTGTGCAGTTGATGCTTCTTCTTCATCTGATTCTCCAAGGACAGAAATTGTGCGTCACTTCCTTTTTCTGGATTGCATTTATTCTTCATCAGATTCCAAATGTGAGGTTCCTCTGATTTCCAAAGATGTAGCCGAGCATCTGCATATGACTCTGAAATGTTTAATTAAGAAAATCAATAAGAATTAGTAAAATATAATAACACTGACTTTGCAATACATGACATATAGCAAAATTTTGTTGCATTCAATATGAACCTCAAAAAAAAAATAATGTAGAGATTTCAAAATTTGATACTTGACATAAAAAATTGTAAGCAATTTCAAAAACATCTTTAGAAATTCCAATTACAAATTGATATAATTACATAAATATATAACGCTATGTTTTAACTTACATTTGCATTTCTGAATAATAAAATAAGGTATATATAATTTCTTTTTTGCATTTGATTAATTAACCATCTGAAAATATAAATTGCATTAATAATAATATTTACTTAATTTTATTCTTTCTTATGCACAATAATTTTATTTAAAATTTGACCATTTACTCACCATACTCCTGCATAATTTCAATTGGGCATGTGCGTCAATTTTTCTCAGGCATCACTTGCTTTTTAAGGAGTTTGTCCTTTATCTCCTCTGAAGTCACATTTGGGTAATAGCAAAAACTTTTGCTTTGATGCACCCAGTTTAGAGCAACAATGCCTGTAGCATCATCTGCAATAAACTTCACAATAGCAAAGTTTTAAATTTTATCGAGTGTCATCTTATTTTATAATATATATATATATATATATATATATATATATATATATATATATATATATATATATATATATATATATATATATATATATATATATATATATATACACATTAATAAGATATCGCTAAAAAATTGTTTAATCTTTTTGTAATAAAATGCTTCTAAATAAACTGTAACGATAATACTTAATGAAAATAAGAGAGATAGGTATAGCTTTAAAAAAAATATTAATACTTTGGACAATATTTCTTTATTTTAGAGACTACGTGATGAGAATAGAAATACAGAATTAATAAAAAAAATTAATAGTTATTTCATTTATTAACAAAATCATTTATAATAGTTAAAAAAAAAAAAACTGGTGGCATAAAGGTTTATTTTGATTATTCTTTGGAGAGCACAGTGGAGAATTCCCTAATAGCATTAACAAACCTTCTTCCAATGAAAATGTCTAATTTGTGGCCATTGTATGACTTACATACATGTTGGCGAGACCAGCATTTGGATAATTGAGCTAGACTCAAAGGTTAGAAACGGCTAGACCGAAATCTTTTGATATCTAGACTATCTGACTATCTTTCAAGGCCTGACAGCATGGGAATTGAGCAAGACTCAAAGGTTAAAGACGGCAAGACTGAATTCTTTTGATAGCTAGACTATCTGGCAAGACCTGACAGCATTCTGTTAAATAAAAAGGTTAAAGGGCAAAAGCACTTAAGACTCGTTTATCAGTGACCACAGGAATAATTTTGGAAGGAGTACCTGGCAGCATGGGGATTGAGCAAGACTTGAAGGTTAAAGACGGCAAGACCAAATTCGTTTGATAGCTAGACTCTCTGACAAGACATGACAGCATGGGAATTGAGCAAGACCCAAAGGCTAAAGACGGCAAGACCGAATTCTTTTGATAGTTAGACCATCTGACTATCTGGCAAGACCTGATAGCATGGGGATTGAGCTAGACTCAAGTTGTGAACGTCGAGACCATACACTAATGGGTGTGTTCAGCTAGACTGTACTTATCTGGCAAGACCGGATAATACCCAACAACCAGCAAGACTGATTGCAAGCATGTGGCAAGACCATAATTCTCTTCAGCTTAAGCAAAGGCTAGACTTAAGATGTGAAAGCAAGAATTTCTGTTTAGCTTTTTGTCTCTAGACCAAAGAGGAGTTGGAAGCTAAGCTTCCAAAATGCTTATCTAGCGCAGAAAAACGACCTATATATAACGCATTTTTCAGTAACAAATAACATATATAAATAGTATATAAAACAATTTTATTAATAGAATAATCATTATACAAAGTATAATCTTTGTAATTTTGATATAAATATAACATTATGTACATTTCTCTTAAAGTTAGGATAACTAAAATATATATATATATATATATATATATATATATATATATATATATATATATATATATATTTTTAACTAAAATAATAATATGCTTAATAATATATATATTATATATATATATATATATGTATGGCAACTAAGTTAATATATGTAATAATATATGTATATGTAATATATATATATATATACTATACTCTATAAATATATATATATATATATATATAAAAATATATATATTATTTATATATATATATATATATATATATATATATATATATATATATATATATATATATATATATAATCCTAATAAATAATAATACAAAGGTCTTACTTAGGTTGTATAAAAATTAATATTTTTTAAGATTCGCAGAAATAAATGTCCAAAATATCCCTTTTCAATGTGATTTCTTTCAAAAATCGATAAAACGAATTTCATGCTTAAAAGAGTTAACTTCTATTCTATGTAATTTGAGTTGTTCCATCATTCCAACTGATTCATTCTAAAAATAGCTGAGTAAAACAATATTGAAGTATCTGTAATACTAAACATAATATCCATTAGAAAATTTAAATATAACTTAATTATAAGTGAAAAATATTTATTATACATGAAATAATAGTTTATAAATTAAATGAATCCATAAATAAGAAAAACAAGAGAGATAATTGGTTTGATCAAAACTGCATAAAGTAAATTTAGATAAAGGGGATAAATCTGCGTAAACCTTAAGTAGAATTAAATGAATATATAATATTTGAATAAGGTGATAAAATAATATTAATAATAAATAATTAAAGTAAATAAATACGTATATAGAGTGAAATTCCTTTAAAAGTGGTAACTAAAGAAAACAAAAAAAAATTGTCTTTTTAAAAATGGAAACCGTAAAAAATTAATATTAATAGGAAGATAACAATAAATTTGAAAGTTAAACTACTCCCTATATTATCAACTTTTAATATTAATGACTCAAAATAACGTTAACTATTATCGTATAAAAAAAAATATGTCAAGATATTTAAAAGGTAACTTAAAGTTAAATGCCTTAAAGTTAACTTTTCATTCTTAAGTCCTTTAGTAAATCAGAAGTTCCTTTACAAGGGCTCTGTGTTAGTTTAAGATCTTCTTCTAAAATGCTGTAAAGGGTTGAAGCAGGAGGTGTGAAACTTTATTCTTACGAGAAGATTTAGATGAACGTGAAGATTTGGAAGAGCGAGAAGATTTAGATGTGGAGAGGTGAAAAGATTTGGAAGAAGAAGCACGGGAAGATTTAGAATTTGAAGATCGAGAAATATCAGAAGAATTGGAAGAAAGGGAACGAGAAGATATAACGGAAAGGGAAGAAGTAGAGGGAACACGGAGGGGAGACATCAGGAGTTCGAGAGGAAGAAATATCATCAACAAGTGTTATAGTTTCAAGAGGATGAGAAGAAACTGAAGGAGAAGAAGAAGAGGGAGAAATACTTACATTTTTCAGGGGATAACTGATGAGGGGGAGACTCAGAGCCAAACATCTGTATATTTCTCCTGAAGTTTGGGGGAGAAGCTTTAATAGGTAATACTTCATTTTCAGTGTAAGAGAGTTAGACTGATATTTCTTCTTTTTCAGTACTAGAAAATTTAGCTAGTGTTACTTCCTTTTTAGTATATGTAATTTTAGCTGGTGCTACTTCCATTCAGTACAGGGAATTTTAGCTGGTGTTACTTCCCTTTAAGTACATGTAATTTTAGCTGGTGCTACTTCCTTTTCAGTACAAGGAATTTTAGCTGGTGTTACGTCCTTTTCAGTACAGGGAATTGATCTTAAAGAGGAGGGGGGGTCTTTTTTTGTGATTATTTAGGGGAAAGCTTCTTTTTCGTTTTCTTAATAGGATCTAGTCTACGGAGAATCAACCTCCACCCTGAAGTTTGGCAAACTCTTAATTCAAGTTCAGTGAAATCTTGCCATTTATTTATCTTAATAATTCTATGATAGTCGTCTTCTAGGGACAAGCCATAACGTGATTTTGATCTCTTAAAGATTTTGTAAACTATCAGTAAAATTTCATTGATCATAAAGCTCGCACAGTTACTAGCATACAAATTGATGTACGTTAAGTGAGTTGTTTAATCAGAAAAGTAATTCTTCATTATTTTATGTGAGATTTTGTACTCTTCATCGTCAATCAACATTTCTAGATTAACTGGCCAGGCAATGCCTTTATCAAGAGCCCTTAAGAATAATCTGAAAAAATTCATGGCATGCATCAGATCATTCTCCATTTTATAACATAAAAAATAAATAAATATCAGTCTGGAAAAAATAAATAAATCGGCATTAATATATATATATATATATATATATATATATATACTATATTATAATATATATATATATATATATATATAATATATATATATCATATATATATATTATATATATAGAATATATAGATATATATATTTTAATATATATATATATATATATATATATATATATATATATATATATATATATATATATATAATATATATTTAATATATATATATATATATTATAAATAATATAATAAATAATAGATGATATTTGGTTTAGAGCGACAACTATCATCGATCCATATCTCAAAAACTACAATAGTTACAGGAAAAAGGAATACATTGATGGAATCCTGGCAAAATTTTATTGCGGAAACTGTAAAAAAAAAAAAAAAAAAAAAAAAAAAATCATATCTCAAAAACTACAATAGCTACAGCGAAAAGGAATACATTTTTGGAATCCTTGTAAAATTTTAGTTAGGAAAATGTAAAAAATAAATAAATAAATAAATAAATAAAATAAATATTGGCTATTTTTTTTTTTAGGAGCAGGGGACATAATATATATATATATATTATTTGTAAAGGTATTACACGGCAATGTAGGGGGCTCGAGCCGACGGGGAACACAGGGGGGGACGTTTTCCATACCCCGTAGGGGAGGGGCGGAGGAACCCCCGCGACACCCAAATACCAAAGAGCGGGGGTTCCGGAGACCCTCCCCGGAGGGGGGGAATTAGTCCTACCCCGTAGTTCCCCGGAAGGCCGAGAGACCCCGACTCCTGCCATCGTTGCGGTATACCCTTGGGGTATTCTTTAGTAAAAAAAAAAAAGCAAAATTTAATAGAAAGTCTATTTATTTTAACGAGTAACCAATAAAAGGTCTCTAAATAGGCTCTCTAATCATATTACTATAATTATTAGCAATAATTATTTTTTATTTTTTTTATTTTTTTTACATTTTCCTATCTAAAATTTTACCAGGATTCCAAAAATGTATTCCTTTTCGCTGTAGCTATTGTAGTTTTTGAGATATTTTTTTTTTTTTTTTTTTTTTTTTTTTTTTACATTTTCCGCACTAAAATTGGACCAGCATTCCAGCAATGTATTCCTTTTCCTGTTGCTATTGTATGTTTTTGAGATTTGGATTGTTGATAGTTGTCGCTCTAACAAATTATCACCGATATATATATATATATAATATATATATTATATATATATATATATATATATATATATATTATATATATAATATATATTATATATATATATATATATATTATATATATATAATTATATATATATTTG
>JABUQX010000489.1:5000-22500 GCA_015478945.1 Trachelipus rathkii | reverse complement strand
GCACAAAAAAAATATATAGTCTTTACTAGGAGTGGTTAACTCCGATATCGATATCAGACCTAACACTCGTTTTATTATCATATATATTTCCTTGCCTGGCTCTCAGACAAAGTAACCGCCTCCAAAGTAATTCCTTTGGCCAAACTCAGCCTCTTACTATTGGGGTCTTCAACCAAATCAAAACCTGATGTTCACAAATTAAAACCAAATACTATTGTTTTTATTTCATAAAAAATTCAATCCCAATTACGTCAACTTAACAAATGGTCAACTCAAAATTTGTCATGCAATTGACAATTAAAGCGTCTGCAAACGAACAAAAATATATATATGAAAAACTAAAACAACAAACATAAATAGCATAAATACATTTAAATGTTAAAGCCTTTTTTTCAATTTTAAGATACTAGCACCAGATGTCTAGCAGTTGGGTACATAGAAAAATGCTTTGAATCAAGGTTTTGTAACTCTACAAATTATATTTACTCAGAAAAATTCATTAAAAATAATTTTCTTGTAAAAATATTTACATAAAAATGTTCAATTTTTATTATTTAGTTAAACATTAAGCTTGTCCTTTAGGTTAATGAAAAGTTTTTATATATATTTTATAATTTTATTTTGCAGCATTTCCTATTGTAAATTATACCATATTGGTGTTGGGTAATGAAACCGTGATTACACAATTATGTTCGTTTCCATTATGATGTCATTACGTTCCTTCCAAATGTAGTTACATTGGTATATACATTTCTTAACGTGTGAAACACTCTGAACGGACGTCTGAAATCAATACAACTTAACCCTACCTCAAGAAATGCAGTTTAAAAGATGTTGTTATGCACTAATTTTGTTCGGGAGTTTATTTTTAAATAAAAAAAAATTAAAAAAAAAACATTTAACAACTTTAAAAATTAATATGGGAGACAATTCGCAATTTGGTTTCGTTTAATTACAGCTACGCCAGATTCTTCACGCGGGTATCGCTCTTCAATGTCATAATTTTCAGGTTCTGTCATTTCATTTGGTAATTCTTCATTTTCAAAACTTGAATCTATAGCTATGTTGTGTAAAATGCAGGCCGCTTGTATTATACCTTGAATTCTATGTACATCAGCTTCAATGTATTTCAGCCGTCTAAATCTCCCTTTTAACCAAGCAAATGCATTCTCTATAACTCTTCTTGTTTTTGATAGTTTGGTATTGCAATTTATTTGCTTAATATCTAAAATGCCGAACCCCCAATTATATGACAAGAATTACTAAAACACAAGGAAGCAGAATCTTTTTCCATTGCAATTAACAATAGGGAATTAGCAAGAACTCTCTGATCATAAGCAGATCCTGGAAAACCAGCAAAAATATAAGTAAATTTTAAATTGGAATCGTAAACTGCTAAAAGATTCACGCTGTGATTCAATGTTCTGTCAAGATAGCATTTTTGTGATTCTTCTGGAGCTCTTATTCTTATATGGCGTCCGTCAATGCTTCCTATACAACCTGGAAAATGACCTAATTGACGGAAGTCTTCTTCTATCTTTGTAACTTCAGTCATTGAAGGCTATTTAATAACATTTTTATAGACGTCATTTATTGCTGTTATAATGCTATTTACCTAAGTGTGACAGCAACTAGGACTAATACCAAACTTTTTGCTAATTTCAAAATAGGTGCTTTGTCTTCCCAAATACCATAATGTCACCATAAGAGCCTTTTCTATATCCAATTTCACTCTCCCCTTTACATTATAACTCCTAAATGGTTCATGAACGGATATTTCGTGTAAAATCTTGTCAAATGTGTTCGTGTAGTTCTGCATTCTCTGAAAAATTCAAGGTTCGTGTCTTCTGCTTTAATTCCATATAACCTTGCAACTTTAGCGTGAGAATCCCTATGATATATATATATAATATAATATATATATATATATTATAATATATATTATATATATTATATATATATATATTATATATATAATATATATATATATATATATATTATTATAAATTATCCAACTTTAACGCAGATATTATATTATAAGTGTATTTAACCCTTAGCGTAGCAAATTAACAAGTATATGCACGGGACTATGGAGTGTGCATAGTTAAAAACACTAATTTTATTATTCGAAACTTATTAAACTAACTATATGCTAAAACGACATTTTAAAGTGCGAGCTTTAGCCCAAACTAGCACTTTAGGCCTCCTTCAGGTTAAAAAGACAAGAGAGAGAACTGTCACTACGGCAGGAATAAAATGAAAAAAGATTTATTTATTTTTTAGTTTTTTTTTATGGTTGGTTGGTAGTTTTTTGTGTTTGTAGCTGTTTAAAGTTTTTAGAGGAGAGGATGGTGGCATTGGTTATATAGTCCAATTTATATTCGCCCGGATATTTTTTTATAATTATTCATGTTGTAAATATATACAGATTCAATAATTTTCCTTTTTTGTGTTTGATTTGAATGTTTTAAGATGCTTGTGTGTTGGGGGTTTATTCTGTGGTTTGTTTGGGTTCGATGGTGAGTGAGGGATGAGTTTTGGTTATCTTTTTGCAGGTCATAAGTGTGTTGGTGAATTCTACGGTCCAGGTTGCATGTTTCGCCTATGTATATGGAATTACAGTTGTTACATGGTATTTGATAAATGCATTGATTTTGGGGGTTTTTGGGTAGGGGAGTTTTAAAGTATGTTTTAGGGTGGAGGGGGGGTAGAAGTTTTTTAATTTTGTGATCCAAAATGTAAGGTATGGGAAGGAAAGTTGAAGTTTTGTTAATATTGGATTGGGTTGAACTGTAGAATTTTTGTTTTGCTTGTTTGTATGCTTTGGTAATAATGTGGGGGGGGGGGATATTTGAGTTTGGTGAAAGTTGAGAAGAGGTATTTGGTTTCGGTGATTAGGTTATTTGGGGAGCAAATTCTGAGTGCTCTAAGATATAACGCTGTGAGTGTAGCTGTTTTTGTATTTTTTTTTTTGTGGGAGGAAAACCAGTGTATGTAATTAGGCGGGGAGGACGGTTTTCTGTAAATCGAAAAAGTGAAATGGTTTAAGTTGTTACAGGTTAGCAATGTGTCCAGGAAGGGTATGGTGCCGTTGTTTGAGAGTTCGTGGGTGAATTTGATGTTAGGGTGGATATTATTTATGGAGGCTAGGATATCTTGAAAATTTGTTTGCAGGGGGAGGGCTATGAAAATGTCGTATACACAACGGAGCCATGTGGAGTTTTGAAGTTGGGGGTTGGATAAAATATGGTAGTGTTGAAGTCTCAAAAATCTTGAAGAGATTTTGCACTTAGGCAAGGTAGCGGCGAACCAACCTTGAGCCTTGTTAAGGATTGATTTCACAAACAGGAGCCATCTTGTTTTTTTTTATTGTAAAAGTTGTCGCTATTCTTAATTTATTTATTTCATTGTTACTTACATAGATGATTTTGTCAAATATGTACTTTTCGTGCAGCTAGCCACCGGCCCTAACTTTCCCTAACCAGCAGCTGTAAACGATATTTTTATCGTCTAAATTTTGTATCTAGGCAAAGCTCAGCCTACTATACCGATCAGAATAACTGGAACTAATAAATGTGAAGCAACATATCTTCAATACTAACGTCTTTAGATTATTTCATTATTATATTTTTTTAAAATATTTCTATCAATATAAATTTACATGATATATATATATATATATATATATATATATAATTTTATATTATATATATATATATATATAATATATATATATATATATATATATATATATATATATATATATATATATATCAGGCGCGTTTTTACGGGGGAAGCACAGGAGGCCGGGCCTCCTCTAAAAAAAAAAAAAAGCAACTAATATAATAAAATAATTCAAATTACTATATATTACTATTAAAATAATGTTTAAATTGTTATACAAGAACGCTAATTTTACATTAAGATCATTTATTCTCTTGCGAAACATTATTTTTCATAAGGATCATTGACTGGAGGAATTTCGATTTGTGCCTCCAAGAAAGCATAATTATAATGCTTTCAAAACACTGGTTGTCATGGCAACGTAAAAGAAACCTTATTCTTATTTTGTCTATTTTGAGGATTTTTCCACAAAGCCTCCTCTCGAAAACTATTTTTTTTAAAAAAATAAATAAAAGAAACCTCTTTAATATATACAGGTATATATATATATATATATATATTATATATATATATATATATATATTATATATATAATATTATATATATATATATATATATATATATATATTATATAGGACAATTTATAGATGTTGACTCCGTTGATCGGGGAAAAATTTTCGATAAGAAAAAACAACGAATTTCGGGCCTTTTCGTTATTGCTTGCAATTTCTATTATTTATTAGCGTATTTGCATTTTTAATTTTTAAGAAATTAACAAGATTTTTATTTTTATTATTATTATTATTATTCTTATATTATTATTATTATTATTAATTATTATATTATTTTATTAATTTAATAGGAATTTAATTTTTTTTCTAAGTTCTTTCATTTATTATTTGATTTTTTTTATTATTATAATTATAATTTATGGGTATTTTTTTTAAAAAAAAAAATCTCCCCCCCGGACCCGCGAGCTTGCGAGCGGGCCACCGGTCTGCGGGGGACGGGGGGGATGATATGAGGGGGGGGGCCGAAGGCCCCACCTCGCGAATCAAAACATAAAATATATAAAATAATAAATATAATTTATTACTGTCAAGGTGTTTCTACAAATTTACGTATTCATTCATCAAATTTAAACTGAAATAAATAGCCTAAGCAACGGCCTAAGCTACTCATTTTATAAGACTATAGGTGTGAAGCACAAAATATATATCATTTTTTTCTATTTTGTTAATATTAATTAAATTACATTTGAAAATCAGTTATTTACTAATGTATTTAACCTCAAATCATGAAATTACGTTACATTTTTTATTGATTTTCGTTCCTGGAAGTCAACATCTTTTAAATAGCCAATATTATATATATATATAATATATATAATATATATATAATAATATATTATATATATATGTGTTCATATATCTATAATATATATATATATATATATATATATATATATATATATATATTATATTTAGAGAGAGAAGAGAGAGGAGAGAGACAGAGATCGCGTGCGTCGAGAGAGAGAGAGAGAAGAGTTATTTTTGTTCAGGATTTGAAATATGTATTTGTTTTGTCCCGGTTATTTAGCTTTATGAAATTTAATTATTGATATGGCGATTGATATTTTGTATGTTAAGATTATATAGTATAAAGTCATGTACTAATGGTGTTTACAGTCAAGAAAGGAAATTGTCATGTATGAATATAAATTACGAAAATCTTTATTTATTATTATACCTCCGCGTTGAACAGCAGACAATAAGAGGAAACAACTTTCAACGGTTAATATATATAATATATAATATATATATATATATTATATAATATATATATATATATCTATTACAAATATTTTAATGATATGGTATTATATATAATATATATATATATATATATATTTTGAAAGTGCCGTCGGCATGGTTCGGTTCAACGAGCCGGCCACTGATTATATAAATATATATATAAATTTATATATATATATATATATATATATATATATATATATATATATAATATATATATATATATATATATATTTATTTATATATATTTGGTTTTATTTTCATTTACTTTGTGTTCATTTGTTATTGGTTTCCATGAAATCTGATGACGTTTTTCCTTGTAAAAAGTCTTCCATAGGTAGCTCTCCTCCAATAAAAGGAAAGGATAGTTTAAATATCAACATTTTTAATGAGGAGAGGTGTGGAGAAGCACCTATCTGAGGGTACCTTTACGCAAAGTCGAGTCGTTTTTCAAAGATCATTCATAAATACGGACCTAGTCCAACTAAGGTCTCGACGGAAACTCGAAGTGAGCTTGGGAGCATTCCAAGTACTCAAATTAACAAGTCTTAGACAAACTAAGATCTTGCTTCGCCAACCTAGTCCGACTAGGGAAAGGCTGAAGGCCTGGTCGATAGTCCAACTATCTTTAAAGGGTAATGTAGCCTTAGTCCAACTAAGGTCTACGCTTTGTGTCTTAGTCCAACTAAGATCTCAAGGGAAACCCGAAGGTTTGTGAGCAGTCCAACTACCCAAGAACAGTCCTTAGTACAACTAGAGTTAACTAAAGTAAGGATCGGCTGAGAAGATGATACCCCTCTAATGTAGTAAACTTCAGTTTCCTAGCGAGAAAGTCGGGAGTCCAACTCGGTCGCTTCCTGCAAACCCAAATCTAGGTGCCTAACTTATTCGGTGAAGTTCTGAAAAATATATTTCTCAATAACTAAAAACTAGACCCTAAATAATATTTACTAATACTAAATGAATTATATTTATATATTATAACTATATTATTCAAAGCTTTAAAAAAAGGGTAACTGAAATATTTACAAATATTATTTACATTACCTTTATAAGGTTCATTAAAATCTAATAAAAAAAAATAAAGATAAGCCTAAACTAAGTTTTAAAAAGCATAAGGTACCTTTTAGGGGTATTTATGCCCTCCACCTCATTTTATTCCGCCCGAATGTTCTTTTCGTATGTACAAATATATTATACTGTAAAATTTTAACGAGTATTGTAATTATAATTTCAATAGTTCCAAAATATAAAAATAACATTTATAAAACATTCATAAATATAATTTATTACTAAATTACTAAATTTGTCTTTGGAAGCCAAATTATCTTTCCTACTTTGAAATGGAAAAAGTGTTTTATAATATATATATATATATATATATATATATATATATATATATATATATATATATATATATATATATTATATATATATATATATATATATATATATATATAATGAACTGCTGTATCAATTATCATACGTCTGGCAAGAGATCACCGAGTAGAAAGTTTTATTTGGCAACTTTAAAGTCTGACTTCATGCATTATGATGTGTCAGTACTCAGTTGCAGAGTTGCCGTGTGTTAATTAATGTGTTTCACAAGTGCCAATATCGAATATCATTGGAAATTTCGAAAATTCCTTATGCCGCGTAGGGATTAGGACCCCGATCTTGTATGATAATTAAGGTGTTTATAATTTTGAAATAGTGTACTATACCGTTATCAATATGGCAAGTAGTTCTTAAACTACTAAAAAAAAAAGTGCTGGTGAACGTGCCCTGTTAGATGAAAAATGGATTCAACTTTATTTTTTTATAGATATAGATAGCAAGTGCATTTGTCTAATTTGTGGTGAACAAATAGTTGTTCAGAAAAAATATAGTATTGAGAGGCATTTCGTGAGTAAGCATAAGACATGAAAATTTGAAAGGTTCTGAACGTTTAGACAAGATGGCCTCCTTGAAAGAACATCTAATCAAAAGACAAACTTTTTTACTTTTTTTTAAAAGGCCTATTCTTGAAAGTGAGTCCGTAACTCGAGCTAGTTATGCGATATCAGAAAAAATAGCTAAGAAACTGAAGCCACATAGCGATGGGGAATTCGTGAAAGAATGTATACTTACTGCTGTTGAAAATTTATGCCCAGAGAAGATTACTTTGTTTGGAAATATTAGCTTATCAAGAAGAACTGTTTCTGATCGTATTAAAGACTTTAATTGCTGGCGACATCGAAAATTCTCTAAAATATGATTCTGCAGAATTCGTGTTTTATTCATCAGCCATTGATGAGACAACTGATCTATGTAATACTGCTCAGATGACAATATTTATACTTGGAATAACTGCAAAATTCAATATTCGGGAAGAATTTCTTGCCTTAAAATCAATGCATGGAACAACTAAAGGAGAAGATTTATTTCAAATGGTCGACTCAGCCTTAAAGGATTTTGATTTACCTTATGAAAAATTGAGTGGTCTCGCAACAGATGGCGCTCCATCTATGGTAGGTCATGAAAAAGGGCTCGTAGCTCTGATTAAAAATGAATTTAAGAAACGTCTTTTGAATCCAAAAACTTTAACTGTGTGTCACTGCTTTATTCATATGGAAAAATATGTGCGCAATCTCTGAAGATGGGCAATGTAATGAAAGTTGTGACTAAGGCCGTTAATTTAATAAAAAGCAAAGGATTGAATAATAGGGTATTTAAGGAATTTCTAAAAGATCTTGAAGCTGAATATGGGGATTTATTGTACCATTGTGAGGTCAGGTGGTTAAGTAAGGGCCAAATGCTTAAGCGATTTTATGAACTGAGGGAAGAAGTTAAAATTTTTATGGATGTCAAATGTCTTCCTATTGTCGAACTGGAAGATAAAAAGTTTCAAAGTGATTTAGCATTTTTAGTAGATATAACTTCTCATTTAAGTAGTTTGAACTTGAAACTACAAGGCCCGAATGATGTAATAACCAATTTGCTTTCTCATATCAAAAGCTTTGAATCAATGCTTCGTTTTTTTGTCACACAATCGAAAAGGAAATGATTCACACATTTTCCCAAATTGAGTGAACAAAATCGTGAATCAACAAAGGATTACTCTGACGAGTGTGAAAGTCTTTTGAAGAAGTTTGAAAGTAGATTTGAAGAAATACAATACAACAAAATCGAACTACGTGCTTTTGAAACTCCTTTTGATTTGAGTCCTGAGGAGGCTCCAGATTACTTACAATTAGAATTAATTAATTTGCAGTCAGATAACGTATTAAAATCGAGATATAATAATCTGTCTTTAATGGATTTCTACAAATCCCCAAGAAAAATTCCCTGCTTTGCACAAAAATGCCTTGAAATTCGCATCTCGGTTTTCGACAACTAATCAATGTGAACAGCTTTTTTCCAAATTGAATTATGACAAAAATAGTCTACGTACCAGACTTACTGACGAAAATTTGAGTAATGAGCTACGAGTAGCAGTTTCTTCAAAGGCAGGTGATAATCAACTTTCAAAAAAAAAAAAAAACAGTTTCATCCATCTCGCTAAAATACAATTAAAAAGTTTTAAATTTAAATTTTAAAGGTAAGATTTATTTCCTTATTTTTTATTATTATTATTATTATTATTATTATTATTATTATTATTATTATTATTATTATTATTATTATTATTTTGTTTATTTTTACCCGTATCTTAAGAAACAAAAATATAATAAGTATATAATATATATATATATATATATATTATATATATATATATAATATATATATATATATATAATATATATATATATATAATTTATAAATAAAGGATCCGCCCTCGAACCTATTTCTCTTGAAATTTTCGCCCGCCCACTAAACTGTTTCCCTACCCCTGTTTTAGTAACTAAAATAAAAACGAATAAATTGCATAAAGTCAAGGAAAAACTGCCTCAACCTTCTATCATACATACATACATACATAAGACAAATTGCTGAAAATTGACAACATATGCAGAACATTTTCTATATCGCATTTTAGCATCAAGGAAACTATCACAGACAACGGAAGCAACTTTGTAAAGTGTTTTAAAGAATTTGAAATTACTTTATCAGTCATCGAAGACAGTGTAGATGAAGACAAAGAATTAATTCACAGCGACATCGACGATGAGGATAAGGATGACTCGGAATTCCACAATTTCCCTATAGAGGTTGACAAAGAATATACTACTGAAATGCCTTTACAAAATCACCTAAGGTGTACATCTCACACTCTTGAGTTTAATTTGTACAACGGACATGAAATCGGCGATAAAAAGCTCTTTCTCAAAAATTCACGACAGTGAAAGTTCAGCTCTTTGGAAACTTCTGGGCTTCCTAAGTCTACAATAGTCCACAATAAATTAAAATGTCAATTACAACTTCCTTGTGCAACAAGGTGGAATAGTCTATATGACAGTGTTCTATTGCTTATACGTCACAAAAGCGTCCTCAATGATTTGTTGAATAACTTACAGATTCCATGCTTCAGAGATATTGAAATCGAATTCCTCGAAAAGTACATTTTGGCGCTTGAGCCGATTGTCATTGCAATTGATAGGTTACAAAACGATAAAAACTTTCTACGGATCTTTGCTCCCAACTTTATTAACAGTAGAAAAAAACTTAAACGCTTATCGACAACTGAACTTCGTCATGCTTATTCACTTCTTTTATCAGTTACTTCTGGATTTGAGAATAGATTTGGCGAGGTACTTCGTTTAGAGACATCGAAAAACGATTCTATCCTTGCTACTACGTCTCATCCCGAATTCAAATTAAAATGACTCGTCATGCTTATTCACTTCTTTTAACGGTATAATTTCTGGATTTGAGAATAGATTCGGCGAGTTACTTTTAGAGACGATGGAAAACGATTCTATCCTTGCTACTACTTATCATCTCGAATTTAAATTAAAATGGCTCACTGTACAACCTGAATTCAATACTGAAATCAATTGGAAGAAATACCAAGAAATGTTAATTTCTACTGTTAGGACAGAATCTCGAGTACAGACAGTACAGTCAGTCGAATTCACTAACGAGGTTATTTGTACGACCTGCAGTAGTAGTTTTTGAGTATGTAGATTTGCCATCAACATTACTTGCCTCGCCAATCAATAGGAAGAAATGTTAATTTCTGCTGTTAGGGCAGAATCTCGAGTACAGACAGTACGGTCAGTCGAATTCACTAACGAGGTTATTTGTACGACCTGCAGTAGTAGTAATGATAACTTTTTTGAATATATATAGATTTGCCATCAACTTTACTTGCCTCGTCAGATAAGAACACACCAGAAATAGAATAATCATTCTCTGCAGTCGCTGCATAAGTACCCATCTGCTAGTAGTACAGGGTTGTAATGTAAAAAGACTTTTATCTTCAGCAACTGTTGAGAGATTGTTCAGGTTTTTTTTTTTTATACAGTTGTCACCACCACTCACTGGCAGAGCTCTATTCAAGGAGGGTGTGTAGTACGCTCAAAAGTTCACCCTCATGCTCTAATTACGCAGATGAGCACAGACCAGGCTTTAAAGTGAGAAAGATTAAATTCAGCAGGAAACGGAAGATGGAAGAGAATTTTACAGAACAGAGGTGGCAGGAAAAAAGCAAGCATCGCAGCGAACTAGCCTGGTTACCAATGTCAACATAAAATTCGTGCGCAGATACAGCACCCCTTGTGCTACGAGGGCGTCGTAAAGGTGGTGGTACGCGAATGATAAGTTCCCTCGAGCACCTAGCGCTGCGGTACCTATAGAATAGAGATAAAGCACCAACATCGCGTCGCAAAGATAGAGGGTCAAGTGAACTGGAAATTACAGAACAGTTAATAGGCTTTTTGTCCTTTTACTAGACTCTGTTCAAAAGCCGGGTGAAACCAGAGCCCCCCCCCTAGATATGAAAGCAGTACTCCATACAAGGGCAGATGAGATCCTTGTATAGCTGGAGTAGCTGAGAAGAGGAAAAAGAAAGTCTCGCAGTCTAAACAGAACTTATATTTTCTTTGAGGCCGCCCTAGCTACCGTTGTGATGTGAGGTTTCCAAGACATTTTTTTGTTTATGATAAGGCCAAGGATGTTTATATTGTCGACAGGAGAGACGAGAGAACTGTCGAAAGAGATAGGAAAGTTAGAAGATGTTTTAGAGATGGAGATTTGTAGACGTTGGGTTTTTAAAGAATTAAATTTCACAAGGTTGAGACGTCCATACCCGGAAATTCTATCCATATCAGCGAGAATAGAATTGGAAATATTAAGACGAAAGGCAATTCTAGAAGTTTAAGAGGGAGCAGAATTGAAATGAGTTGAAGAATGAAGGGTCGAGTCATCGGCATATGAAGGGATAGAGTAAGATGTGCAGTTGAGAAGATCAATAATGAAAAGTAGGAGATAAGACCGAACCCTGAGGAACACCACCACCATTGATAGAAAAAGAAGTCGCCCCATCAGCCACAGATGATATTGAGCGATTTGAAAGAAAGCTAAACATAAGTAAGCAAAGTTGATCTTGGGTAAAATGATTCTCATGTTATTGGCAATAATCACATATAAATGTAGCTATTTTTCTTTCATTTATGTCTAATCCACAGGATTCATGAGCCCAACACTGACAAATTTGGCAAGCGATCCAGTCTTCGACAGATTCAGAATACAAACTTTTGCAGTTCATGCACTGAAAATGATTTTCTTGTGATCCATTACCCTCTTTTCCTTATGTTTTATTATCTTTACTTTTACTCTTGCTAGTTTACTTATTTTGTTTCTCCTCAGTCATCTTTCTTATCTCAACTAGTTCGTTTTTGTAAGGCGTTGAAGTTAAAATCGTTGCTTTTCCTCGCTGGTCGGCCTTTCTTTTTTCTTTTGTGGTAATCTGTGGTATAGATAGTATTTCCTTAGGCGGGATATTAAGGGCTGAAGGCAAGCTGCGACAAACCTTTTTAGACGGAGGTACCAATCCAGTTACGGGATCGTAACGATGAAAACATCCAGGTATAGGAAGATTTTCATTTGAAAATTGATTATTTGTCCTCTTTTTCCGATTCCGCTGATTACAATTCTTTTGTTTTTAGTTGCAGGTTTTATCTCTTTTAGGAAGATGCGAAAATTTTCAGGGTATATTGGCGCTTGGGATAGATTTTCTATATGAAGAGTTTAGAGTTGGTCTATCAGTCATTTCTGCATTGTGGATATAGTACTATATGTGTTAGGGGGAAAAAAATTAACGTTATTCTGTATCCATGGTAGTTGAATTGGATTATCTTCTGAAAAAATATGAATGTCGGTTGTTTCAGTTGCAATAAAATCAGAATCGGAGAAAATTTCAGTATCACAAGGAAAGATTCCACACTTCTTAAATCCGTTCATCGGCGTCAGCATCGTTGCACCCTGATAAAATGCTTTTCCAAATATCTTTGATCCGAAACATTGTGATAACTTTTCCTGGGTTAGCCGTAACCAAGCAGTTACAACCTGATCATAATAGGTGCTTAATGGTTTCATAAAAGGGTCGTCGAGAGGCTGCAGCCTGTGTGTGCATTGTGGAGGGAAAGAGAGCATAACTACACTATATTCTTTGGCCAGATCGATTACGTCTACGGTTTTGGTGTGGGTTGAATGCCCATCTAAGTGAAGCCATACTGGCCGATCTTTACTAGCTCGAGAAAATACAATAAAATTTTTCATCCATCCCAAAAATATTTCATTTGTCATCCATCCAGAATCACTACAACGTCCCCATGACCTGGAGTGTGCCATTTAAACAGGTTCATTCTTTTCTTGAAAAAATGGGTTTCAAATTCGAATACATACCTTGTTTCATAAATATTATGCTGCCTTGACAATCTTTCGCACGTTCTGCTGGAGAGAGAGAGAGAGAGGAGAGAGAGAGAGAGAGAGAGAGAGAGAGAGAGAGAGAGAGAGAGAGAGAGAGAGAGAGAGAGAGAGAGAGAGAGAGCCTACTTGTTTTTGTACTGTTTGAGCTATAATTTTCTGTTTACTATTTGAGACTGATGAAATCCCTGTATCGTAAATTCCCCCAGGTAACTTATAAAAGTTATGAACTACTGGTTTATTAAAACCAGAAGCACGAGCCACAGACGTTGCTTAAAAATGCGCATATTTATTCTACGCCATGAAATCATATATGATATAATATATATATATATAATATATATATATATATTATATAATATATATATATTATATATATAATATATATATATATATATATATTATATATATATATATAGTGAGTGTGTCTAAAGCTGACATCATATAACTAGAGAACGGCAGCACAACAAGTAAAACAGATTATATATTTGGAATCAGCGGAAAATTCTGAGGAGGGGTTTTTATTTTTGTTTATTTTTTTTTTTTGGCATTTATTAGTCGGAAATATTTTTAAAAAAAATTTCACCCATTTAGGGGGCTCGAGCCGACGGGTGACAGAGGGGGGACGAAGTCCCCCCCCCGTCGTCCATCGGGAGGCCGAGAGACCTTGACTCCTGCCATCTTTGCGGTTTACCTATGGTCTTACTTTAGTTAAAGTAATACCAAAGTGTAAAGGGAAGTAAAATTATTCTTTTTTATTAACTAAAGGAATACCATAGGGTAAGTTGCAAAGATGGCAGGAGTCGGGGTCTCTCGGCCTCCCGGTGGACGACGGGGGGGACGGTCCCCCGGCGTCTCGAGCCCCCTAAATTGGGTAAAAAATTTTTTTTATTTTAAAATATTTCCGACGATTAAATAAATTAAAAAAAAAAAATTAAAAACCAGTTCTTAGAATTTTTCGCTGATTCCAAATATATAATTTGTTTTACTGTAGGTGGCTGCCGTTCTCGAGTTACATGATGTAAGCTTTAGACACTCCTGACCATATATATTATAATAATATAATATTATTATATATATATAATATATCTAATATAATATATATATATATATATATATATAGTATAATATAATATATATTAATATATATATATATATATATGGCTTTTAGTATTTTATGTACTGTGATTATTGAAATGAGAGTTTCACGAGACTTTAATTTCGCGAAATGTTTGTGGAGATGCACCAAACATTTCAAACTATTATTTTTTTGTTTCTTTATTATTTTTAAATAAATTATTTTTACAATAAATTAAAATTATTATTATTTTATTATTAATTATTTTTATTATTATTATTATTATTTTATTATTATATTATTATTATTATTATTATTATTATTATTATTATTATTTAATTAAATTGTTATTATAATATTTTACTCTGAAAGCATTATAATTATTAACTTATTATTATTATTATTATCTGCCAAATCCTAGATACGCAGGCATGAAATTTTTCGTACTTTTTTATAAATTTCTGACACTTTACATATGACTTGTTTTAAGCTAGGCTATGAATAGCGTGAGGCTTTTGATTTGAGTTCGATTTTTTTTTTTGGTAAAAAAGGCAATTTCTATTAAGGCATTATTTTGCTTCACTAATTTTATTAAAGGAAATTCTTTCAGAGGTATGAATTTATTAATTAAATATTTTGAACCATAATAATAATAATAATAATAATAATAAATAAATAATAATAATATAATAATGTCAGAGTGGTCTAAAGCTGAGCAATCATGTACTCGAGAATGGCAGCACCTCACAGTAAACAAAATATCTATTTGGAACAAGCTTGAAAAACTTAGGGAAAGGGGTTTTAATTTTTTTTTTTTTTTTTTTTTTTTTTTGCAATTCGGTTCGAAATATTTAAAAAAAAACAAAATTTATTACAGGCCATTTGCGGTTTACCCTATGGTATTCCTTTAGTTAAAAAAAAAAAAAATAATTTTAGGCGCTTAATTAAGTACTTGACTAAAGTAATACCAATAGGGAAAATAAATTTAAAAAAAAAAAAAATATTTCCGACGAATAAAATGCAAAAAAAAATAAAAAAAAATATAAAAATAAAACCATTCCTAAAAATTTTCGCTGGTTAATGCAGCATTGAATTTGCTGCCTTTTCTCAGAGTAAATGATTTCAGCTTTAACACTGACATATATATATATATATATATATATATATATTATAAAAAGAATTTTATATAATATCAATTTGTTTAATTGTATATATATATATATATATTATAATATATATATATATATATATAATAAAAGAACATTTTTAAAATAATTTTTTGCTTCAGTACGTTAATTATAAATCTTTAGCAACATTTTAGTACGTTTTATGTTCAAGTACTTTTTATTGCCTGCTTATCTAAGAAATTGCCATTATTATTATTGGGGGCCAGGCCTTTGAGTACTCAGCAATTATGGGATGAGAAAACCGGATGGTTTAAAACTACGCTTGAAGCGTTCCTTTTTGGGGGACGTGATGGCCTAGTGGTTAGAGCATCCGGTTATTGTTACCTCTGCGACGCGGAAGTCCAATGTTCGAATCCCGCTGATGGAGAGTAAAATCTCCTGTGACTCATTCATTTGCAAACAATTAGCAAATTATTTGAAAAATTACTGTAGAAGCGCTTGACAGAATATCTTAATATGAAAAATATTCTTAACGACCTTCAATTTGGCTTTAGGAAAAATAGGTCTACAACTGAAGCCCTTGTTTGTATGACGTAAAAAAATAATGAAAATTAGAACACAAAAAGACTGCATCTGCGCTATTTTTATTGGATCTTACAAAGGCTTTTTGATACAATAGATCATCATATACTTCTGAGAAAAATGTATAAAATGGGAATTCAAGGAAATACACTACAATGGTTTAAAACATATCTAGAAGGGAGATCACAGTATATCAAATTGGGTGAAATACGCTCGGATAAACTGCAAATAAATTGTGGTGTTCCACAAGGATCTATACTTTTCCCTTTACTATATACTCTTTATACTAATGACATATTTAACTCACACGATTCTTTCATGGTTGCTTTTGCCGATGACATGTCAATATTAATGTGATAAAGATCCAAACATCCTATCAGAGAAAACGATAGACACATTAAATAAGATTGCAACATGGATCGATTACAACAAACTTACACTAAATGTACAAAAAATTTCATACATTCTTATTAGCAATAAACCTATAACTGATAATTTCAACATAAACATAAAAGGAGCTGAACTGAAAAGAGACACATATGCAAAAATACTTGGGGTAATAGTTGATGAAAAATTAACATTTAAAGAACATATTAAACAGTTAGTGAGTAAACTAGCAAAGTACATGTATATACTAGTCAAATTAGCAAAATACATTCCTCTATATATATACTGAAAAAGATATATAATGTTCATGTGCATCCACTTTTACTATATTGTCTCCCAGTATACGGTATAGCAAATAAATCAGTTGTTCAACAACATATAACAATGCAAAAACGTTTTATACGACTCCTAAGCGCTGCTGGAAGCTTCTATGATCATACAATACCTTTATTTAAAAAAACTTAAAATACTGCAGTTCGAAGATCTGTTAAAGCTATCTCTTTTAAAAGAGCAGCATAAGATCATAAATAATAAAGCCTGTAACTTATTGTTATCTAATTATCAAAATAATCAAAATCGAAGAAGTAGAGCACTACGAAATAGTTCACATATCAACCCCCCTTTATTTAGATTAGAAAAAGCTAGACAAGCAGCTAGCTATAAAGGTGTAAAACTTTATAACGAATTACCGCATAATTAAAAAAATGAAGAATCATTAAAAGCATTTACATTTAAAGTAAAAAAAAGTTATATTGATAATTACAATATTATTAATTATTATTTTATTATTTTATTAATTATTATTATTATAATATTATTATTATAATTATTATTATTATTATTATTATTATTATTATTATTATTATTATTATTATTATTATTATTATTATTAATGTTGATAGTTTTATTATTATTATTATTATTATTATTATTATTATTATTATTATTATTATTATATTATTATTATATTATTATTATTATTATTTTATAGCTCTGAGTTCCTCTTCAAATGGAATTGTTATTATTATTATTATTATTAT
>JABUQX010000488.1:15000-17500 GCA_015478945.1 Trachelipus rathkii | reverse complement strand
TTATTTTTTTTTATTATATATATATATATATATATATATATATTATATTGCAAAAAGTAAGTGTATTATGTCGTATTTAATTATATATTGGACTTACCTGAAATTACAAGTTATCTCCTTCGAAGTAGGACCCTTGGGAGGTTACACAGCGGTTCCAACGTTTCTTCCACTGTTCATAGCAGTACCGGAAGTCATTTTCCTGAAGTGTGTTTAGTTCACGTGTTACATTATTTTTTATGTTTTCCATCTTTCCCAAATGATGACCCTTCAACTTCATTTTCAACTTTGGGAAGAGGTAGAAATCGCACGGAGCTAGATCTGGGCTGTATGGAGAATGTGGAAGTACTTGAATGTTTTTCTTCGACAGAAATTCTATAAGTGAATGGGCGCAGTGTTGAGATGGCGCGTTCATCCGCTGGTGCCAGTACCCAATCGTCCTTGCAATCGTCCTGTTCTGATTTCGCTGAACTCGCTTTCATAGTCGCTTAAAACAATTTTTTGTAAAAGACGTGGATTAACTGTCTGTCTGAAGGTACAAATTCCTATGTGCACAATATCACGGCTATCGAAAGAACAATAACAGTGTTTTCACCTTAGGACTTGCTCATACGTGCTTTCTCGGACGATAAGAATTTTTTGTGTGCATTCCGTACTTTGCGTGTTTGGTTTCAGGATTTCGTACTCAAAAACCTATGATTCATCGCCTGCTTTTATAACTTTATCCAAAAAATTGTGCTCCATTTCGAGTCCTACAAGTAAATCTTGACAACATTTTGACTCTGTTAGCTTTCTTGCTCCCACAGACAAATCTTTCATGCACCAATTTTGCACAAATTTTTTCGCCCATGTGCAAGTGGTTTCGCTTAAAATTCTGTGAACTGCATTTTTATCCAAACCAGTTTCTTCTGCAATCACTCTGACACTGAACCGGCGGTCTCTCTCAACACAGCTCTAACAACTTCCACATTTTCATCGTTTGTTGACTAGAATTGATCTTCCACAACGAAGGTTCGTCTTCACATTTTCTTGGCCCTCTTGGAAAGCTTTTGCCAGTTAAAAAACCACAGTTTTCGATAGAGTTGGCATCCATAAACTTCCTTTACAGAAGCAATGTTCTCGGTGCAGACTTGTTACCGTTTCACTAACAAAGAATAAATATTAAAAAAAAAAATAAAATAAGAAAAAAAGAATACAACAATTTGATAGCGCACCGCTGTTCAATATTTACCAGCATCGCAAAAACGTAAACGAGGATAGAAAACACGCCCATACACAAAAGAAGTAGTGCCAAAAACATAACGAGTTTAGACACACGCCCAACATAACAGATGTAGCGCAAGACCTGCTTCTATAAAATCTTGGTAAAAAACTGCGTATTGACATATGTAGTCCTAGGTAAACTAGCTACCCACTCCTATTACGTCACGGAGAGCTACATTATTCAGTCCGTTCATGGGATATCAGTAAACTTACTTTGGGCCAGAGGGAGTATATATATATATATATATATATATATATATAATTATATATTAATATATATATATATAATATATAATATACTTATATATATATATATATATATATTAATATATTCTATAAATATTATATATATATATAGGCATAATAAATATATATATATATATATATATATTTATAATATTATATTATTATATATATATATAATATTAATATATATATATAATATATATATATATATATATATAATATATATAACCGTATATATAAATATATATATATATATATATATATATATATTATATATAATATATATATATATATATACTTATATATATATAAGTATATATATATATATATATATATATAATATATATTATATTATATATAATATATATATATATATTAAATATAATAAATATATATTATATATATATTAATCATATATATAATATATATACATTTATATAATATATATATATATTGATATATATATAACATATATATATATATATAATACGAATATATATATAGTATATATATATATACTGTGGGTGGGGTGGGCAAACCTGCAACTGGAAACCAGAGAAAAATTAAGTAGGAGAACATGAATTAAAGTCGACCAAAAAACTCTCCCCCCATCATCCTCTCATACCCTTAAGTGAGCATACCGAGGCAACCAAAATCCACCCTATTGCTTTGCCCACCGCGGACAGAGGCTCATTGTGGTAGTGCCTCGTCAGTGTCGGGTTTCATTCCCTTGGCCAAGTGCACAATCTTGTCCCTCACAATAACGACGCCTTTCACTCTTATTATTCTCTTATTATTATTATTCTTCTCTCTTAAACCAAACTCACATTCCTTTCCTTCAGACAATCAATTACTTACTCAATTCACATTTTTCACAATCTCTCAGCCTGTTGTTTTCTAACACACTCATTTCTTTACAACTGCTTAACTATAATCGATTACCATCCATCCTTTCCAAATGACCAAATCACTTTAATTCACTTTAAATCATTTA
>JABUQX010000488.1:0-7500 GCA_015478945.1 Trachelipus rathkii | reverse complement strand
CTCAGAACAGAGCACTAAAGAGATAGATTTATAAAGCTAGAACAGCCCGTAATTAGAAAATTAACCTGCACATTTTAATTATATTGAAAATTTTTTTATTTATTTACAGTCATTAAATGATAGCTGTAATTAGTCCTCAAAAGAGAGAGGAGATATAGGCGCAGATATCGTAAACAAGGCTGGTACCATAATAATGATTGGTACTCAGAAAAACAGCCACAATGATACGGAAATACTGGTATAAAGACCGCCTAGGACAATCATGGAAGATGTTTTAGAAGGTGATTTGTAATATTATAAAGGCTTGAAAAAGACCGCCTCGAACATTCGCACTTGATGTTTTTATAGGTGATTTGTAGAATTATAAAATCTTCAGAACTCCGGATCTATTTGTAATCCGTGAAGAAGAATACTGATTGAACTCTCAGATAATCTTATAGAAGATTCTGAAAACGATATCCAGAGTAGCGAGAACCGCACTCACTTGGAGTATGCGCTTGAGAAAATAATTATCATATATATATATATATAAATATTTATATGTTTAGATTGATACCTGATTAGATTCAGGGAAGGACGATTTCTGTCCCAATTTAGCTCACTTACCTGTAAGACAGAGAGGTAAAAGATTTACCATCTGTGAAAATGGAACGTCAGGATAGATGAACGCTGTCAACAACGGTGGAATACGTAAGACATCGTCGACCCCATTAGGGAATCGAAGCGGTGCAGTGGTACCTATAGTTGAGTACTCCCGTGACCGACATATGGCGACATCACCGAATCCTGTATGGCTGAGAATGAGCATAATTTGCAACCCTTGGGTGAAAACTCGAAGGATGATGTAATTCCGTCCCGAGCAGACATGATCATTCGAATGAGAATGAGCGCACCTTTACTGGTAAGGGATCGGTCCGTTCGATTATGGTCTCAGGTTTGACCTAGAATGATGAGGTACAAGGAATAAAGGTACCGAAAGCTGTACGGATCATACTGCTTTACACAATGCTATGTAAAACCTCTGGAAAGAAGAGTAGACGTAGAAGTACGAATAGAATAAAAACTCGGAAAATACGCTGATCCAGTTGATGACAGGATCCGTAGGGAACCTTGTCGTACAACACAAAATCGTAATTCTTTTTACGTGCGTTAATGACACCATGACGTTCAAGTGTCCACCATCTAAAAGAAATTTTGATATTTTACCCAGTTATTAGAAGAATTAATGCTGATCACATGAGGAAGAGAAATTTTGGGGCTCATGGAGGCTGCAATTCAAGCATAAGCCAGTACCCTCCGGAAAGCAATAGAGGAAAGGTAATTCCACCTTTATTTCTTGACTCTGTTGAGAAGCCACACACTTCAAACTCAACCTACTGTGGTAAATAATATCAGGTTGACGCACTAGAAGCATTCTGAAATCCGAAGTAAAGTGCTTACGGAAGAAAGGGAAGACTAGGGTCCACTGGCTGTTGATAAATAACCGTTATCACCCTTTGTTGGTAATAAAGGAGCTTAAAGAACTCCTTGAAGAGGTAACTTCAGCTCTAATCTTTCCTTACGACGTAACCTGAAACGGAACACACAGATTAATGACCTTCTAGGACGCAACCAACTGCACATTACTTAAATTACATAGTAATATAACACTGTCGTCACAGCAGTATAACGAAAGATTTTAATTAGAAAGAAACTGATAATAGTAAAAGAAATTATCAGCGAAAAATGTGCAGAAAAGACTCGATAAGAGAAGTTGTTGAAGACAATTTCCCTGTTATGTTTATTATTTCTTTACTTCCTGGCTTAACGAAGAAGAAATGATGGGCAAAATAGAGATATTGTTGTGTAAATAACACTCAAATTGAGGAGTAGTAGAAAACAATAAGCTATGGAAAATAAATAGCAGAATAATAGCAAGATAACAGCTATTGAAATATAAACAACACCTATAGTTTATATAATTACAAATATTGAGTAAAAATTAGTTTATTTAAAAGAAGGAGAAACATTAAATAAGAAAGATTATAAAGAAATTTAAAATTTATTTCTACTACTTTAGATGAACAAGGAATTTACCCCAACAAGCACAATGTTGAGAGGAAAATTGAAAAGAGCTCGTCAATGGACCAAACAACAGGACTGCAAGTGGGAAAAGAGTCCGAAACTCATCTACTAAATTTAGAAGATCTTTATTAAATATTGAAAAATTTAATACATCTATAATTAAAAGGTAAGCAGACAAGAACATGAAGATTAGAAGATGGAAGTGTGACGGAAGATCCAATGATATAAAATATGGGTTACTCCAACTTTTGCGATCTTTAATGCGCTTAAAGAGAAATTAGAGCTCACAGAAGTTGAAGTCACGTGTAAATTAATTCTCATCGAAGACTCGAAGATACTAGAGTGAACAAGAGATCGAAACACTGATATTTAAGTGATAGTGTATCAGGAATTGAATATTTTGTAATTGGAAATATTCATTCGTGATATACAACATTTGAACAGAACTTATAATAACTCTTACGATCTTATTTTGTAATTGTAAAAATATTTTATATCAAATTTTTAATAAAATAAATAACATATTAATATTTTCTTTTATTATCATGTACACATCTATATAACATGTTACAATTTATTTTACACCAATAGTTTACACAGGTATAAGTGTAAATACTGTAAATATATGTATGTATACACAAAACTATAAACATTGGTATTTAATTTTAATTAGAAGTAAGGTTTATATATTTATGTATGTATGTGTATGTATATGAGTGTGCTATGCAATTTTATGTGTAATAAGAATTAATGATATTCTTTTCACTCAAAACACTATAACACTATACACAAGACATACAGGTATGAGAGAGGAAACTTACGGTTTGGTAATTCTACTTCTAGCAATTCTGGCAAAATGGAAAACTTCAGAATGAAGCCTATGAAGTTGGTCGACTTAGCAGCGATCAAGGTAGGGATAACTGTAGCCACCTCGAGACATGCAAAAAGCATCTTACACGAAAGGTTGGCAGAAGAATGGATGGAAGAGAGGTTGCACTTTGGAGGGTGCATAGAAACAAATGAGGCAACTCAGAGGCGAAAGGACCTAAGAAAGTCCGCCATCATAGCTGAGCTTATCACCTCAAACTTAGAAATACCTATCCATCTCGAAACACTAATAAAAATGTGGATTAAAACCATTGTTTCCCAAACCATAGATTGGATTATCTCTCGAATAGCTTGCGGTATTAATCTCGACTATAATAAATTTATACAGTTATTAAATGAAGACTGTTATTCTCAATATGGGATTATAATAGATAAAGAAATATTTAAAATTGCTGTTGATAAAGCTGAAAACAGTCGAGATAGAGAAGAATTCGCTCAACATATAGAACCATACTGTGATGAAGATATCACGGGACCTAACCGTGAAAACATAATAGCCGAATACATATGGTTCGGAAACATGAATAAACTTTGTGGTTGGGCCAAAGAGCTAGAACGTGAAGAAAGATGGAGAGAGATGGAGTCAATCGTGAGAGCGATTATGACTATGAATGCCCAGCGAATGCAGGGTCTAGTTCCAATTTTCCCATGTACCCAGGTGATGGTACAAATATTGAACGCGCTAAAGAAAAATGGGAGAAATAGAGACACACTCTATATGAACCTATTTGGTGACGTTCTTACTGGACATTTGGCAACTCTTGCCACATGGCCTTTCCAAGACATCTTCTACGATGAATGTAGAGAAATTATGAAAACGATGTCATATTTAGGATATAATAGTGTTATGGAGTACTTCCTAGAGAAAATAACTATGGAAGAGGTATATCCGATAAATTATTATAAAGTATTAAATGAATTCTGGATAAATATTAAGTTGAGCCATAAGAAAAACATTGGCAGAAGATTAAGCCCTAGATTATTGTTCAGATTGCTTAAATTGATCAAATTACATAGAAAAGATCAAATAATAGAAAGAATTCTGATAGAAATTATAGAATGCACTCCTTACTCGATGATGCAAGATATATTTACCATAACTTGTACTAAAGCATGGACTTTAGCCATGTTCTCGATACCTTTGAAACTGATATCATATTTAAAGGAAGAAGATGAGAATGATCTGAAAAGAACTCTGTTGCCGACAAGAAACGAAGACACATTAGACATCATGAACGTTTGGCTATTGTACTATAAAGCAGAAAACATAGTAGAATTAATACAAGGATTCTTCAAACGAATCATCATCGGCGAGAATATTCCCACCATATGGACGAGATCAAGGATAGAATGCAACAGACTATCTCTGCAATGGAGACTATCCTGGAATAATAATTCCTGGTCAATATCGGGGAGAGATTCTCGAGGGAGAGGCAGATTCATAACAGGAGCCATATAAGCATATGAAAGAATATAATTTTAATATATGATTATTGATTATGATGATTGTTTGTGTGTGTATAATAATTTTAAGACATAAATCGAGGAAAATATAAAAGTAATAGATAGTATTATAATTTTAGATTATGGCACCTTCATTTCAAGTTGCATCACCTGAACGATCACTAGTACGTATTCCGGAAAGTGGATATGACAAAAGTTTAAAACCAATTTGTCTAGACGTAGCACAAATTACACTCTGTGCACCAATACTAAGTACTATATACAATTTCAATTTTGTATCACCTCCAGTACAAACATCCACTACAGATGTTTCACCAATACTATTGGTATCTTTAATTGACACTCCAGAAAACAACTCCAGCACATCAAAAAGAAAAAGACCAGAAGGAGAACCAGATATAAAAACCAGAAAAAGATATATCGTACAACCAAGGTACAAGTATCTTATGAGAAGTGTAAGACTAACACCTAAACAAAGAAGAATAAAATGGGAAAAGCTAACAGCAGCAAAAAAGGAACTAAAGGAGGAAACTGCAATATTAGAGAGGAAGGTTGATAAATTCAAGGAAATAATCCTCAGCAAATCAAAACTAAACGAATTTCTTCAATTATTGAAAACTCAAGAACCAACCGCATAACGCTATACAATTACTCTCACTAACACTATGAGGCAGGAACTATCACATTATAATGCACATAAGGTAAAATTAATATATATATATAATATATATAAATATAATTAATATATATATATTATATATATATATATATATATATATATATATATATATATATTATAAATATTAATAATATATTATATTATATTTTGCATATTAGGTTTTTTTTTATGTATGCATGTAGGTAAATGTATACAAATATGTGTGTATTTTAGTTTAAGTATATTTAAGTATATATCAATATTTAAATTCAGTTTTTGATTTTATTTTTAATAATATTAATTGTAACTATGATCCCCCTAACTGATGAACAGATATTTCATACTTATCAATTAACTCCATTTCCCACTCATATGAGAAATAATGATAGAGATAGATTTATATATACACCTAATTATAAGGTATATTTCATTAATCAAAATACTTTCACTTATACATATATGACCACACAACATTTCAAACAATGTAAAACCATTAATCATTATCATGCATGCCCACTTACAGATGCAATACTTTCATTTGACATCACTAACTGTATAATAACTTTACTGAACAACGGCTCTTTTAATCGCCACAGAACTTGCGAATTTGAGAAAGTAACTAATGATAACATTTACACTAAACTTATTCAATCACATCTATTCATTAGCGTCCAAAAACCATTACAAGGTGTTCTGAAGTGTACTGATACACCTCAGAAAGTTATTTGGATAAAAGACCTTCACGTATTACCCCCACAGTGCAGTATTAGGACAAACTACCAAACATTAATCAACCCTGCACATGTAAACTACAACACAACATTCCAATACAGCATATTAGAAAGAAATGATATAAATGTAAACATAAACATAGAAGATCACCTATTGCAAACTACACTTAATAAAACAGCACATACTAAAATCACTGGCTTAAAATGGAATAAACAATTAGACCACATTAACGAAACAATTCACCAACACCGACATGTACTTGATAACTTATATGACACCAAAATAGCTATAAGTACTACCACTTTACTATTGTTTTTCGCCATTGCTGCCGTTCTTGTTTATTTCTTTTACAGGTATAAGAAAATCAAAGTACGAGTAGCAAATATTGGTTCAAATTACGAAACAGTTCCGATACCCAATGATATATCTAGAAGAGAACGTGAGATGAGGAAGAAACGAATACAAAATCGACGCATTAGTTATGTAAATATAATCAATAAAATCAAAAGAAGACGGAGCGCAGCAAGACTACCAGCCGCTCATATGGAAACGGATCCTAATTATTCATCCGCTGATAACTACATGCCCATGTACAATGTTGATTTAGGAGTTTCATTGGACACGGCTATGATACATACCCAACCATTAACATCAACTCCAAGATCCGCAAGAAATCCACGAACATCTCTTCCAGAAACACCAATATAAAGATAAATATAATTTAAACCATAATTATTTTAATAATCTTTAAAAATTTAAACTATTATTATTTTAAAAACTATAATCATTTTAAATCTTTAAACTATAATAATTTTGACAATTTTATAAACTTTATTGAAAATTTTTATTTTTATATATTTTATTCTTCACTAACAACTTCAAATTTTAAGCTATATTGATAATAGTATAGACCATATATATCTAGATTTATAATTTTGATTTCTTGTTATCAGAATTTTAATAATTTTAACATTTTCATTTTTAGTATTTTTAAATTTTTTTTGTTAGTATTTTAATAATTTTCATTTTTTAAGTTTTATTTTTTATTTTATTTTAAGAATTTATATTACATTATATTAATATTGTTGAATTTTGAATTGATTATTTAATTACAACAATACTATTGATGCATTTACAACATTTTAGATTTTACAGTACATTTTACAACATGTTCATTAACAACATTTCCATAGTTTAGCTTAGTCCAGCTATGGGAGGGGCATTTGAAACAAATTGTCCAATTGTGAAATACCAAAATACCATATTTTCTTAACAACAGGATACAGATATTGACAAATACTTGTTTATAAGGTTGGAAAACCACATTACAACACTATAAGAATATTAATTTAATTATTTAACAAAATTCCCACATTAGTAATAAGAATTCCCATATTAATTCCGGTTAAGCCGGTGTAATGTTTAGTCCTTTTCAGAGAGAGAAGCGCGAAACTCCGCTTCAGGAAAAGCGACTCAATTAAATAAGTCTCGCGATGCTGGACAGTCTTTGTCTCCATTATCAACATAATTAACAGAAAATTAGTTTAATTTTGAAGGTGATTATAATCAGATAGCTGAACTCTCGCCAAACTCTACAAAACTGTAAGTATCCAAAAAGGTGATTGCATTCTGATTCTAACTAACTTCAATTTTTATGTCAACTTAATTAATATTAATAACTAAATTATTATTAT
>JABUQX010000487.1:0-49774 GCA_015478945.1 Trachelipus rathkii | reverse complement strand
AAAGATGAAAATATTAATTAGTTATGAGAAAGCAAACTAAGCTAAACGTATATTTTGCTGCTATGGATTTTTTCGTAAGCTCTCTCTCGCAAACACTTTGAAATGGATGTCATGAATGAATCTAATTGAATACTACAACTAGTTGCGGTGATTTAACTGATCAGAGTTTAGATGAAGAGCACCTTAAGAATCTTGCTACATATCAACCCCTACAGACTAATAGAATATAATAAATAAAATGTATATAATTATATATATATTATAATATATAAATAACATAATATATATAGAATGATAGCATCATCTTTAACATAACAGTCAAAGAAGTCAGGAGAATAAAGCTGTCATAAGAACAACGGCCCATGTAGCACACGCCGCATGCGGCCCATCAAAGCTTTCCTTCTCTTAGCAAAATAGATAAGTATTACGCGCTCCCAAAGGTTCTAAAACTATTTCTTGCAATTATGTACGAAATCAATGTTAAATATTTTAAATTATTACAATTTGAATGATCAATTGACTCTTAATATTTCAAGCTAAAGCGTTCATGCCTAATAAAAGTGGTTTTTTCCATAATAATCCTACCGTCATCTTTGTTCACATAAGTATACTACTCAAAGTGAATTTAGAATGAAGTAAATGTTAAATGTAATAATCCAAATAATATTAATAAAGAGTTTGTTTCATTTTCATCGTCATTTTCTATATATAATACTGTAGAAATTCATAGAGGTCCACTAAACTATAATTATCTTTTCTGTCATGAAAATAATTCCTTAAATAGTTATTTATTAAATTTTCTTATTCCTCCGAGCAAAACCTTAATTGTTATTCATTCAAAACAATAATGGTAAAATTTATATATTTTATGATTTATATTATTTTATTTATCCAAAGCTCCTCTTTTCTTTTTGTAGATCGAATAATGACTTCTTCAAGTAGACACACATGGACTATTCTGGTATTAGTTCAACTCTGTATTGGCATCGTACCAACTTTGATAAATGAGTTTTGAAACATTTTTATTAATAATGGCTATTAATAATTTTAATTATTGTTCAGACTCCTTAATTATATAATTACTACAACACATCAGGTACTGTGCAAAAAGAATTAAGTATTTTATCACCTTGCAAGATATCCATCATTATTAAAAAGATTACAGTGCCATTCAATCCATCCATTTAGCTTCCTCTCAATGTTGAAAATTATCGTCACTTCATCAATCTCTAATTATTACCAACTTCTCTTCTATCTCCTCACTCAGAGTTAGAAGAACTTATTCCTTACTCACTATTCTTACTGTAAATGACGCTAGTAGTCCTTTTATCAAAACTCATCAAACCACACATATATATATAATTACTATATTTCTCTTTATGATAAAAAAAATCGAAGTTTTTAATTCTACATCTTGATGAACAAAATAATATTTTATATAAATTATCTCTATAATATCAACAAACTTTATACTTTACTTCAACACCTTTGATTTTTCATAAAATCCTTATTCTACTCAATCACACCTATATTAATATATAATTAGACTCTAATATCATATTCTTAACCGTTGCAAATCCAAAAGACTGCATTTCATACTTTTTTCAACTGCAAAGTCACTAAGACACTGGCTGAAAAGATTTCACCAGTTCGTCATTAAGTCACCACTTGTTATTGATCCACCGGATGCAACTATATTCTTAACACTATTTTGCAAACGAAATATCAGAATCAAAATTAGAATTGCACCAAATGGCATTGCACAAAAACTTAGTGATTTCAACGCATTACAATTAAATTCCTGCTGGTAATGGTGCTCCCTGATTGCATTTGGATTGATGATGATAATTATTGAAATTCTCTATTTTTAATACACATTAAACATATTATAAATATAACATTAAATATACATATAAATACTTATAGGTATATATTATAGATTACAATATTAGGAGTATATATAAGATATAACTCAATCTTTATCTAAATACATCTTATATATATAAAATATTACGGTATATATAATAGAATTCCAAAACTTATAATATAAATAAGGTCGCACCTTAAATTATAAATAATAACTCATATTAAATAATGCAAAATTTTTGTCGCAACTACTATTATTCTCCGATATGATATTTTTAAATTCAAAATAGGATATCGAACAATTTGTCAGTATATATATATATTTATCAACATATATATATATATGTGATTCCTGTAATAATTTTTTATGTTATATTAGATGATAACTCAGCATTATTGCGGCAATATTAATATATAATAAATGTATATTTTTATATACCGTAATATTAATTATATTAATATTACTTTTAGGTAAACGTAATTTTTTAACTATCAAAGTACCACAAATTATAATTGATGTATAAGCTATCCAAAAATAACACGTATCTCTGATTATGTATCTGATAACAATCTATTACTATTTATCATATTTGACCTTCATATATGATAATTATCTATTATAATAAACCACAACGGCAAATGTAGTAGAAGGTCACATGATACGTTTCGACTGCATACGACGTACCTACATCAAACCTCAAACACTGATAACACTAAAACCTATACACCCTAGAAACAACGACTTCACATCCTTTAGCTTAGACCATACTAAACCTTACACAATACTTAACATCATACAAACTATATAGCAATTAAGTTTGCATATTATATTAAGTATACGATTGACACGGCATAGACTATCACGTAATTAAAACTACAGTGGAAAATCTTATCAATGCGAAAATGTCACACTCGGTTGTTACGCTATATTTTGATGAGGTCGGTTGATCGACTACTATACCCTCATCTTCTGTAGATACGACCCACAAGTACCAGTGTCTTTACAAATGCCATATATTTTAACTAGTAAAAGCTCTCTCTAGTTAGCAACTAAGGTACCCCCTTCCCATATACTGACCGTCTTCATTATGACTTCGGATAAAAAGGTCAGTATCTACTAATCCCATTAATTATGTATTATAATATTTATTTAGGACAATATATATATGAATATTAATATAATACAAATTGAGCACGGATATTTGACTCAGAGTAGTTCAAGTTCTCTATAGATATTTTATAAAGTATGTCTAATGCAGTATATACTATCGCATAACACACGTCTTACAATCAAACTCCTATTTGTACAAAACTTGCAAAACCCGCTTTATACTCCTTGATATACCCCCTTTAGAAAATATATTATATCCACAGTAGTCAATTTAGTCCTCGCTCGTCAAAAGGTCTGTTCTTGTTCAAGATCGCAATCTGCAGGTATAAGACTAATAAAGTTATATATATAATATTTATGTCCAAAGAAATTCTTTAAAAAATAGTATTAAAAGAAGAACGGATATAATGATATGTCATCATTTTGAACGTGATCCAAACATCAATCTGGAATCTTATGGACCATTGCTTCAATGTTTCCTACCAAAGTAAGTATTATTAATAGCTTTAGATATTAGAGAATTATAGTATAGGAATAATATATATTATATATTATATAATATATATAAATATATAATATAATGAGAGATATATAAGTTAACCAATCTAGTATTACCGCTATATATAAATGAAATATTATAAATGAAGATTAACTAACTCTAAAAATGATAGCAGATGCGTATCACCAAATATAAGGTATTAGTATAGTATTAGTTATATCCAGATCCAACTATATAGTTATATATAATAATTTAAATACTATTATACTGATATATATATATAATATATATATATATATATCCAGCGTATACACCCATTTCAGATAGTTCTTAAAAGATTTAAAACAGTTTATTATTTTAAAACCTTTATAGAGAAGAAATTTGAAAAAAAGAGATGGATAAGATTCCTTCACAAAGAGGGTACGAGTCAAACCATTTCAAAAAGCAACACTTTTTTATCCAGGCAGCCCTGAGTAAAGATTCTCTGATCATTTCCATAAAGCGAAAGAGCCCCAGCCGACCGCCCTTAAGACTCTGTGAGATGTCTACGAGATTTGTCCGTACGCTGCTTCGAGCTGAACAGCGTAATCAGGGCGTATATCAATAAAATTCAGCAATACTCAAAATTTGACGAAGGAAATATCACAAAAAGTTGCCAATTTGAACGAATTTTCAAAGATATTTTGAGAAACATACCTCCTACAGTAACCAGTATGCCATGGTTTTTATTCTTTGTCTATCCTCAATAGATGCTGTTTACAACACCACTGGAAACCGATTAGACGGAAGTAAAAAGAGACACAAAATTTACCACCACTTGCTATAAATTAATAAATTAAAATTGCAGTATAATTCTTATTCATATGGAAATTATAAATAAATTAATTAAGAATGGAGTCCATCTAGAAAAGAGTATTATTAACTCAAATAAAAAATAACCCACTTTTGCTATCCAACCTAATACACAGATACATGCTGAGTATGATGAAGAAGAATAGTTTTGCCGGGCTGCGTACGTTCAAGAGACACCTCTAAGCATTTTTAGCTAATAAATTTTAAATGAGAGTTATGTTATTATACATTAGAATCTGCTTTATGTTGACTGACAGCATATTGCCAATGATATTTATCAACTCGATCGGGACTATATTATATATTTGATTTAATTATCAGAAAGCATTGGAAAGAATAATTATTATATCCTATCTCGTAGATAAACATCTTGGATAATTAAATAATAATTTCTTATAAAGATATTTTTTGATGTTACTATAGTATAGTAAATAGAAATTAGAATTTTGAAAAGAGATGAAACTTTACGCGTAATATTTTAAGAGATAATCATATATAACATATAAACATCTCTTCACTACTACATGTTTTCAGAGAATTACGGTCGAGACGAGTATAGTTTCAAATAATACATCCGCTATACGCACAAAAAGCACACGCAACGAGACGCCACGCACGGGCGCTACACATACGCACAAGACCACTAATTGGAAAATCCCCGGACATATCACTGAGAAAATGGAAACGGATTCTCTGGATAACATGAGAAAAACATGCTGATCCGTTGGAAACACACGCGAAGGAAACATCTAGGGAAAATGGATTCAACTCGAAACTGCTGGAAAATGAAAAATTATCCTCGGAAGCTGGCAGAAACTCATTCTGAGGATTTTAGAGAAAAATAGTTATTTGAATCTTACATGTAAATTTATTCGTTAGCGTTAACAAGAAGCGTTTGAAGAGTGATTATTCTTGATAATAACAAAGATCCGGATAATATCTGACCTTATATCTATATACTCAATAATAAAATCATAAGTACAACAAGGAATCATAAATTGTATAACAAACAAAAAAAAAAAAACTTTTAAAATTAAAAATAAAAAACCAAAAAACAAAAAAAAATATTAAAAATTTTTACAAAAAACAAAATTTTAAATACAGAACAAAATAAAAAAAACAGTATAAAACCATAACATATATATCTAAAAAAATACGTAATCGCATTTTTTCTTAGCGTCGTTATTAAACTTTAAACAAAATGAGTTATGTATGACTAAAATCAAACAACCGTCTAGAGCCTCTGAAGCCTCTGGAGCCTCTGGAGCCTCTGCCTTTTACCTCCCCCAGCCTCCTCAGAACAGGCCCCCTCGTAAGACAACACTCGCTGAGGCGCCTGGAGCCTCTGGAGCCATCTATAGGACGCTTCTTAGTCCTTCTTGGAGGCAAAATCTTATCTTTCGTAGCTAAAAACAACTCGTTTAACCGTTTTCCACCCTATTACAACACGCACCCATGCTCTGCTCGGGGTACACCGCTCCCGGACCTCACCTCAACACAACCACCCTTTTCGTTCCCATCTATGATCTATTGATTCATTGTCATGTTTTGTATCATATTTTCTATAACAACACAAAACTTTTCACATAATTAATTTTTTGTTTATACTGTGTTTCTTTAAGGAAACAGTATTGTGTTTTCACTTAAAATTGTTTACGTTTTTTCATATGATATAAGTTATCAATTGAAGTGAATTTTGTGTTTTAGATACCCGTAAAACGACAACTGTACATCAGTAAATCAAACACCATCCATACGCAACACCCCCCCTCTTCCCCCTCTCTTCCCATTTCCTAAGCCCCATTCCTAGTCCGTATTTCGATCTATCTAAAAGACTAGCAACGGAAATTAACCCAAATATCATACTCTGGAGTTGGAATGCTCTTGCGATTGTGTTTGCTCATTCCTGCGCCAAAATTCCGTAACTACCATTTTCTTTGGTTACGATTTGATACAAAAAATTTTTGACTATCATTAAATCCGATAACACCAAAAACCTCTTAGATCATCTCATCAGACCAAACACCTCTCTGGGAGAACTCGGAGCGTGAATTGTATATACTTCAGTACATGTTAGATCGACAATTGAATTGAATTATAAACTAATAGTGAACTAGAAACTCAATGTAGTTCCAGACTACTTAAGCCGCAACCCACCTCCTTTAACGTACACTCTCTTACTCATATTAAATACAATTTACCAGAAAAAACTTTGTACAATATTTCAGAACAGAACTAGCGTAAAAGGGAAGAAACTAGTGTAGAGTGCACATCAAGATATGGGAAATAAAAGGCCTGCAATAGGGTTGTTGAAAAGCTTTTATGATTTCGCCAATACTCTGTAATCTCTCTCACAACAAACTTCTGAGCAGCAGACAATACTGCAGATAACTTTCCCACACGTCGCTCGATTGACGATATTGTTTACATTTATGCAACACAAGATGGCACATTGCTTATCCCGTGGTAACCTGACTCAAATGATCTATTCTTATCATCTGAGTGTTCTTATACCATCAAGGAACCCATCCCATCACTGAGAACGATTTTCCGGCTAGTTATGAATGTGTTACCAACACCAGAGTATGAGAGAACACGTGTTAGAACAGGCGGAAAAAGTACACTATTTCCCCTAAAACTCAATACGTCTGTTGAAACGAGATGCACAACTGTGCTCATGCCACGGAGAGTAAAGAACAACCAAAGATTGCTGAACAAAGAGTACCCTCTCCCGCGCCACGCAATTCGCGGGTTCTTCTCCACGCTTCCTGCTGCCCCTCTACCTACCTGCCAAGCGAGACTGAAGGCAAAGTATATTGGTATGAAAAAAAAAATCAAAACCACCTAACAGTCCCTACTCACCTTTTTCAAATATCATGGATATTTTACTTAACATATAGTGAAATTATCAAGCAAAATCATATCATAAGAAACCTGTTACTAAATATCATACTATCAATGATAATAGCAACAGTGACCACAGTCATCTTCACAAATCGATAATAAAGCAAAACATAGCTATCACTAATGTGACTAAAACTTACCGGAATATAACGTTACCCAATCCCAAACCCTAACCACACTTCATCATCATTAATCCACCATGACACAGATAAACAGTTGTGTAACATATAACGAAAGTTCCTACGTAACATTCAAGTTTAATAAGTAACTAACATTGACGCTGAACTGTAAAACCTAATTCACACTTTTCTAGAACATATCAACTGTATTTTACATTGAACATGGCATGCAAGGAACATTAAAACAAAATTGTATATCACACGAAATATATTGTAAATGAATCATACTGATCATATGATTGCGACTATTATGCTAAAAGTCATACACAGACTTTTCACAGCAAACAATAAGACATCTGACAAGTATTCAATCGTAAACACTAGTATAAATAATGTACAAGCGATGCGACTACATACCTAACATTAAATACGCATTCGACAACGATGTAGACCAAGAGTTCCCCATTGCTGAACAACAGGAAATAACTAACCACTGCATACAGAACGTAACTACTCAACACTTTTTTTCAACATTCGCTATTATTTATATACAAAGTAACATTTAAACAAAAATTTATCCAATAACCTACCTCAATAACCTACTTAAATTCATTATCTGACCACTACCTACAATATTCAATACTTCAAAGAGGGAACGCACAAATTTGACTTATACACAAAAGATCCTAAAAAGCTAGACATATCATATCCATACACGAAGAATATTTATACAGCGACAAACTCTGACAATCCTATGCGAATGAATCATTCGCAAACATTAACAAGTCCATACTAACAACCAGGTAAATAACTTACCGTAGCCATACAAAAACCGAACATTCACAGTCGTTTATCAAATCAATACTACTACAGTCATCATTAATAATGTTGGCCATTACGTCAACATCCAGTGTGATCATTACCATAAGTCGTTACTCTAAATTATCCATAATATCAGAAGAATAGATATGCCAACAACTAACAAAATTGGACCTTAACAAATCGGTCAAACATATCGTAGTCCTAAAGCAAGAAAACCTGAATACACATAACGGACAACGAAAAACCTAAACACAGCTTAAGCAAGAAAAAACTGCTAATATAAGTTTCATACTTACCAACAGTAAATAACTAACAACGCATACAGAATAAACGAATAGTACGAAGCTGATGAGGTAAAGATTCCCTTAGCAAATCAGTTTAAGTTTTGTTTATTTTATTAATTTCATTATCTTCTAAAAACTTTATATAAAACTTTTATTTATGTTTAATTTATTCCTTCTACTCTTCGTTTTTAAAAAACTTTTAATTTCTTTTTTAACTTTTTCTTGCTAAATTTTTTTTATTAAAAGTAGCATTTCTATTTTAATTTTTCTTTAAAACATTTTAAAGTCTTTGAAAACTTCGTTTATTTTTAATTATTTCTTGGTAACATTTTTATACTATAAATTCAGATATAACATACCTAAGCAAAGTTTTCACATCAATAAAGCACATAGCATCACCTGAACTAAGATTTACCTATCAAACTCACCTTAACATACCTAAACAACGGAATTAACAGTCACCATTAACAAAATAACATTACTTACAATAGGAAAGTAACTGACGGCAGCTTACAGACCGACCCTATCACACACTTTTTTCAAAGCATAAGCGATCTAAAACATATCACTGTTATTTACATTAAACAAGTAAACATTTAACAAGAGAATTTATCTAAAGGCACTATACCTAAATTTACATACGTGACCATTACAAAGAATCGAAGTATCAATTAGCTAACACGTGCACAATAGCTTGCAATATCAATAAAGCACTAAACATATCAATCCTAAACTCAAAATATAATGTACATCAGATCAAACCTCAATGCGAACTCATCTAAAACCCCACAAATAAACACTGTTAACGTTAACCATAGGTTTCATACTTAAACAACAGTAAATAAACTAACATGCTGCAATAACAAACGTACCTATTCCACACTTTTCAAACAATCTCTAACATATCACTGATATTTTATAATAACAATAGTAAAATTTAACAATAAGTTACCATAACCTATCCTAATTATCATATGGATCAAGCGAAAGTGTGCAACCGTACAAAGTTTTCACATCAATAAAGGCAACATATCATAACCCTGAACTAAGAGTATAACGCACAATGACAAAACCTAATACCATATGAAATCTATAAATGAAATGCATAAACAATTAACCAATCCATTTCACATCCTCTAAAGCAAAAGCACTATAAGTATGAACACTAAATAAAACTAATGCCATAAACACGTAAACGAACTTACGAAGCTGATTTTGGTTCCTGTTTCACTTAAGACATCACGTATACATGTCGAAAATTCGTTCAGAGAATCTTTCCCCACACTTTTCGAAACATTACGCCCACAATACTATGATTCTAGGTGTTCGTCTTTCTGAATAATCATTAAGTCCTAAGATCATTATGATACCAGTTGTCACAGAGTCAGAACCATTAACAAATATAAATATACAATATATTAAGCTTTTAGCATAAGTTCTTCGTTTATACTACATACTCTAAAAACTTTATTTTGTCAATTCTATTCTTATAAACTCTGTGTTTGTTTAGTTTTTTTAAACTTTTAATTTTTAATATATGTCGTTCAAAACTTTATCATAATTAACTAAAAACATTTTTAATTTTAATTTAATATCGTATTAAAGCTTTTTTTTTTACTAAACATTCCAACTTTTTTTATTTATCGTTATAAACGTAAAAGAAGAATTTCTTGAATACCTCAAAAAACCTGTTTTTAACCATGACCACAAACAGCATTCAAGTAAATCAGTAAACTCAGTAAATCAAGTAAATCCAGAAAATCAGTAATATCAACCACCCACTCTACCTGCACTGATCCCATCAGAAATCTATTGATCCCTTTGATCTATTGAGCTATATGTCAAGCACTTGTTTAGTAAAAATTGCTAAATAGTATTACATACCCTAAATATCAGAAATCAATAAATCAAACCGGCCATACCACGTGCCCATTCGTGATCCATTGAATCTATTGATCTATTAGATCTATTTGAATCATTATTCAAAGTTCAGACTTGTAAACAGAACACCAAAAACTTTTTTATATTTTGTTTGTTTTCTTAAACAAAGATCACCTTTTACTAAAATATTCTTATTAATGATAGTAACTTTAAGGAAATTTTGCAGAATCAAATAACATCCCTAAAAGCAGTAAATCAGAAAATCAGTAACATCAAAACCGCCGAGCCCACTCCCCCTCTCTACCCATTCATGAACATTGATCTAATTGAATCTATTGATCATGAGGTGCAATCAATATTTTGCTATAACATAATAAAAAATTCTTTTGCTGTAGCTGTGTAATGTTGAAAACTTGCCGCGTATTGATGGTCTGCATTATGAGAGTATGCAGTTGTTACATTAGTTCATTGATGAAATGTCGTTTGTTGTTGCTGTTGTTGTTTGTGTTGTGTTGTTTTGTTGTTTGTTGTATGTTGTTGTTGTATTGTTGTTGTTGTTGTGTGTGTTGTTGTTGCTTGTTGTGTGATTGAGTTGTTTTTGTTGTTAAATATATCCATACGTTCAAGTTAAAATGAAAATAAATAACCCACTTTTCAAAATATCTCTAAATATTAATGATAATTTAACATTTATAACAATATAAATCTGAAACCAAACAAAAATATACTACTATCATAGCTAAATGACATCACAGCATTCATTAACAGGAACTAAAATTAAAAGTTCAACTTTACCAGCAGAAACCTTGAGTATGGTGGAGGCTATAGAACTAATATTTGCGAATGAGAAAGTTCATGCGAATATCTAATATTATATATTATATTATAAATTAATATATATATTATTATTATTATTAGATGTATATATTATAATATATAATTATTAATTATTATGAGAGTCCTATTTACATACCACATAACTTCTTCCTACACACCAACTTCTAGACGCGTGCACGATACAATTGCCTGCAGGTCCACAACAGATGTAGTAGAAGCGAATGTTCGAGAAATTTTCTCTACCAGACAGCCTAACATATATACGTAATTCTTGTTACGCTCGAGTAGGGATAGCGCATCACAGTGAATCGCATTGCTAAGCCATCACGGGACAGCCAGTGAAATTCGAGATTCGATGAATTTCATAATTAATATCTATTGACACATAGTAAGGTAACCGAGATTATTACTTTGTACCCGATATCTTTTGACACAATGAGAAAGGTGACGAGATTATTACTTTTTCCCCTCGAGTCCCTAACTTAGAACATTAATGTATTAACCTAAACCAGAGTTTAAATTATTATTAATTAATACTTATTAATAGTTTATGTACACTATAATTATATATTATTATATGATATTACAATGATTAATAATTAATTTATATTATATTTATTATTATTATTATTATTATTATTAGTAGTTATTATTTCGGAATAAAATTATTCAGTGAATTTCAGATATATTCGAAACCTATATATGACAATGAAACATAACAAATCTAAACACTACCAACACACGACACACGAGCCACACACTCACCATAATTAATAGCACACTTTACTAATACCATTACCTGCGCAATCATCCGTCTACTAACTTAGCTGATACAGTAAAATACCAGCACAGCGTACTATAAACGCTTACCTATTCAACATCAAACATTGTCAAGGCTATCTACTCAAAATGATCAATGTATTGAAGTATACATTAGACACTCACCAAATTACGGAGCATTTCGATTCGTTCGGATAATCACTCAGACACATAAAATAACGCACGTATCTATATTAAGCAGAACACCAAGTACGATATATAGCCTTATTAACAGATGCAAATAGTTTTCACATGTAATATAAAGCTAACAATAGCATTCGATAAACTAAGAAAATAATGTTAACAAACGAAAACAAAACCATAACACACACTACGTTCACTACAACTGTTAACTATAACAAAAAATCTCCACACTTAACCACACCAGTAAAGTCACTTAACTTACATTTACAAAACTTATATCTGTATTACATAACTTATTTCAAAGAAAGATCGTAAATCATATTAACGTTATTTTACATTGACACAGTAATATAAACAACATTTATCATAACCTTGATCTATCAAGGTGGAGCTCGAATAAACTGCAAACAATTACAAAGTTTTATCCAGAAATAAAAGACAAAAAAGTTCTTCTAGAAAATAAAAACATCATTAGTAATTGAATAGATATAACGAAATTCTTAATGCAGCATAACCCAGTGAAAATCAGTAAATCAAACACATCAACCTTCCCCACCCCTACCTCACCGAGCCACGAACCCTTTTGAATCTCATATTATCTAATTGAATTCTAATATCAAATATTTCGAATTATATACATTTTCGATAAACTAACAACACAAAAATAATCTTCATCACTTAGATGTTAGAATATGTTGAGTGGACGTACAAAGTCTTTACAATTATAAAGCTAACATAACATGAACTAAGAATATAATTCACAACGACAAACCTTCTAAACCACCATACGGGCGAAATAGAGACTACTAACATAAACAATTTCGCAGTGATCTGCTTAACAACAGTTAAAAGTACTAACGACACGTAACAAAGAACGTAACCTGTTCATAATAGTTCAAAGAATATTCAAGTTGATAAGAGGCTAGTAATTATTACGAAGAAACAAAAGAATTTTAACAAAAATTAGCTACCCAAACAAATAAAATACTCTCCTTTGTGCTAACGTACCAAATTTTTACATTAACTTCAGTAAATTATTTTAACAAAAATTTCACCTATTCATTAACCTCGTCTATCAATCTCCACTTCCCAACGCTCTTTCGAAAAAACACACACTCGCACATACACATAAAAATAAAAGGAACGTGGATGAGAGTCATACATAGAAAATAAGTCTTCAATATTAAAATTCACGTAAAGCGTTATAGTTACAGATTTTAAAGGCCAGTAATCAAGAAATCCGTAAACATACCCATCCCCGGCAGTGCCCCTACCCACCCATTTCCGCCTAATATCTATTGTACTAATGATTCAATGTCATTTTCGAGTATCATTTTGGTACATAGCATAAAAATAAGTTCTTTATATACTGACCACGAAATATGCTTACGCAACAAAGTGAATATTCAGCGACGAGCCCCACTACACTGAGATCACCCCAAGAGATTATGAAACCAGTCCGGGTTCAACAAGATACCCCGAAGGGGTGTGAAGCGGATAAAGTCACCCGAACGCTGTGCCCCTTAGGTAACCTTATGTAACCTGATTGCCCTTAACCTGTATCCATTGCTTTAAGTATGTTATTTTGTTATCCTACGTTTACCGGAGTTTAAGGTTGTTAGGTTTGATGTTATACATTAGATTCTTACCTTCAGGTATGTTATGTTAGCTTTATTGATGTGAAACACTTTGTTATGTCAGGCATATATTCGCCGAGGGTTAGTACAAAAAAGTTTTTAAAGAAATAAAATTAAAAATAAACAAAAGTTTTTAAAAACAAAGTTTTAAGAAGATGAAATTTAAAAAAATAAAGTTCTTTAAAAACAAAAACAAAATTAAAGAAAAAATTAAAAGAAATAAAGTTTTTAAAACAAAGAGTTTTAAGATTAATAAATTAAAATAAAACAACAAAGTATTTTAAAAACAAAAGGTTTAAAGAAACTGAAATTAAAAAATAAACAATAACAAACACATCGCTATACTGATCTGTTAAATGAATATTTTCCTCATCAGCTTCATGCCTGTTCGATTCTGTAGTGCTGTTTAATTAGTTACTTAAACACGTAATTCTTTCCCTTGCTCTTAATATTCAGACGTTTCATTTCCTATGCTTGTGTTAGGTTTTCTGCATGTTATATTCTTGATCAGACTACCACTATGATCACGCCATTCTATGTAAGCCAAAACTTTTTACGTTGCGACTATATGCGTTTCGGTTATAATTAGTACGATTATGAAATATCACCATGTTAATGTAGAAAACGATAATATATGTTAGAGATATGTTTGAAAAACGTGTGAACAGGTTACGTTTTTGTTATATGTTACGGTAGTTCCTTTTACTGTGTTAATTATGACTTTGTTAATGTTTAGCGAATTATCATGCATAAGGGATATGTTAGTTTTCCGCGTCTTCTATACTTATTCTTAAGTAGGATATGAACCTATTTCAGCTTATTATATGAAATCTTTTTGGGTCCAATACTATAAAGTAGGTTAGTCTATATACAAATTTTGTTAACAATTACTTTTTCTAACATCATAATCCAATAATAGCCTCCTAGTATGTAGGAAAAAGTGCCCACCTTTTGAGTAGTACTTTTCTTTCAGTGTTTAGTTACTTTCCTGTTGTACACGACATGGAACTTTGTCTTATGCGAGAACTTATTTTAGTATAAGCTATGTTAGTCTTGTCAATTTTCATTGGTATATGAATCAAAAGTTTTATACCTATTAGGTTCTTCCTAATTACTTACTGAGATGAAAACTTTTTTTTCGTTAGCATATATTCATTGCATCAGCGTATATACTGACATAAATCGATGTTGACATACCAAATTTCTGTTAAAATCTCTTACATATTTTAATGATAAAATAATCACTAGTGATTACTGTTTAACAAAAGTGCGTAAGCATGTACCTTCTGCGCTCCCAATGTTGTTACTTACTGATTGTTAATACAACATTGTTACATGCTTACTGTTTATTCATGCTTTAAGTATGCCTTAGGTTTTTGAGTGTAACGTTCTATATCGCTCAGTTCAGTTATTGGTGCATTCCATATGTTTCTTTATTGGATGTTAAAATCCTTGATCACGCTAGCCAATCTTCCTATTCATCAACTTTTGCATCAGTATATTCATTTAACAAGCTTAACTCCCACATCTCAATCTCATTCAAAAACTATGATTACTATTTTCTTAAAATATTACATTTCACATATACAAAATATCCATGACATCGTCTGTGAAAAAGTACCTGAGTGAGACATTGTTAGGTTTGCGTTTACATTTACTCTTATTTCATTAGACACGTTAAGCTTATGATGAAAAAAACTTTCTTACGCTAGCATATTATACTCTATTGTATCAGTATAATAATGCAGCCCCTTTTATGATAAAATTTTAAAATATTCTAGTTAATGTAAAAATATCCCAGAATGGGTTAGGCGTAAGCCAGGAGAAGTGGTCCCGTGAGTATAAGATTTTACTGAATTGACAGGTGAAAAACTGTCTTTTTTCCCCCTCCCCTTCGAAAATAGGTATGTAAAAACAAATTCTCAACTCGATGATAAAGAAGATGGATATGCGTAACATTTTTTAAAAGAAAAAGCAAACTTGTTACTCCAAACCTCTAAACAACAAAATAAATGGAAAGTTTGTGCTCTCCCATGTTAACAATATAGACATGATCAATAAGATCATTACTATTGAGGGCTTGGAGGTGGGGATGCCGAGAAGGTCTGGAGGTTAAAAAAGTATCTCAAGAGCTCCAGATGCTTCAGGGCTCTAAGGCTGTTCTAGAGGCGGGGAGGGTAAAGAGGCTCAAGAGGCTCCAAGAGGCTCCAGAGGCTCCAGAAGCTCAGGAGGCTTTTAAAGGTGTTTGATTTATATAGAACACAAAATAATTCCTTAAGTTAATATAACTAAAACAGAATAAAAATGTTTTAATTATTATTCATTCAGCTAATTTATTTATTTTATTTATTTTTTTTTTAATTTTTATTACTTTCTTCTTTTCTATTTTATTTTTTTTATATTTTTCATTTATATTTTTCTCATTTTATTTATTCTATTTTTATTTTTTATTTATTATTTATTGATTTATTTTATTTTTCCATTCTTCCATTATAGCGTCCATTTTACAGAGTTTCCAGAATTCCACATTTTCATTTCAAATTCCTAGAATCCATTTTCATCTTCCACATCCATTTTTCCTTTTCCAGGAATTCATCTTCCCGAATTTCCAGTCATACCATTGTCAGTTTCCACGCGAATCCATTTTCCAGTTCCAGGTTCCATTTTCTATTTTCCAGGTTCCTCGAATCCTTCCAGGATTCCAGTTTTAAAGCCGCGCCTGGCCGTGTGCGTGTGCGTGTGCGTCGTGCGGTGCGTGTTGCCTGTGCGTATGCTGTATATTCTACTTTTGTTATGAACGTTATTCTCTAACCATGTAGATTCCAAAATATATATTATACAAATAGCATTACTAAGCTATTATATATACAATATAAATATATATATAAGTTATATATACTTTATTATATAACATATATATTATATAATATATAATATATAATATATATATATAGATATATATTACATTAAAATACTATATAATTATAATATATATATAAGAATAAAATACTACTCTATAATAGATATTAACACCTAATATACGTATATATATAACCACTATACTAACTATATAATTATCAATGCGAATCTTCTCTTACGGCGAAGGTTCAAGGTTTGATTCATAAAGAAAAGCTTTTATATTTGGTGTTTGTTTAATTTTTATTTAATTAATTTTTGTTTTTTTAATATTTTATTTATTAATTATATATCTGTTAATTATATCTTTTATTAATAATTAATTTATCTATAATTAATTTACTTTATTAATTTATTAACTTTTCTTGTTTCGAAAAAGATAACTGCGGTTTTTTTCGTCAGCGAAGTCCGGAAATTCATTCGGTAAGTCAAGGTCGCGGTCAGGTTCCTTCTATTTTGATTCCGAGTTTACTGCAAGGACTCCGAAAGGTACCTCCACTACACTATATTACCTATATATTATACTTATAAACATTCCTGATAAGAGCTAATCATATATATAAATAATATTAAATATTTATTCATCTTTTTGATATATACACATCAGATATATACTATACCTGCATTACTACTAAATATATATATATATATAAATATCTATACATATATATATTCTATATATATTAATACATATATATATTTATACTATATTTATTACAGTATATAATAGAAATATATATATATTATATATATAATATATATTTACTATAATTATATATATCAACTTAAATTATATATATATATATATATATATATATATATATATATATATAATATATATATATATATATATTATATATATATATATATATTAAATAAATAGTTATAAATCAGAAGCTGGGCGCCGCCCTAATAATTTTTAGTAGTGCGCCTGCGCCTTGCGCTATTGCCGCCGGGACTATTGGCCTAGCGCCATATATTTGTCAGCAGCGGCCTATGAGCCTTCTGCGGCCCTATGCGCCTTATTGCGGCCTAAAGACTTTTCGGGGCGGCGTTGGATGTTCGCTAAAATTCTACTTCTATGCACAAGTTACGAACCTTTATCGATTAATAAAGCATGCTTCTTATAAAGAAGGAAAACACATTATTAATTTTTGTAATTTAAAACAGCCGCTATAAACTAATAATCACACTCCTATCTGCTTCCTCCACAGTTCTTGTGGTCCATGTTTTCCCCAGGAGCGTAGTTTCCAGCACGAGCGCTGGCAAGATAAATTAAAATTTTCTGAGCCGATAGTTGAAAATTTAGTTATCGCAGTTAAGAAAACTACTGAACTATTATATATATATATTATATTATATTATAATATAATATATAAATATATATATATATATGATAATATTATATATATATAATATCCTAATATATTATAACTATAATATATATATATAGTATATGAGTGTTATATATACCAAATATAAATTTTATAATATATATCACTATATATATGGATTGTATTATATATATATATATATATATGATATATGAGATATAATGATATACTAATATAACTAAATATAGATATAATATATATACCTACTTACGATATATAATTATCGAACCTATATTAGGTCTATATTAAGTATATAATATAAGTATGTTGATATATAAGATTAAATACTAATGAATATACTAAAGTAATATATATATAATATATAACAAAACAAAAATAAATATATAAAGTATAAATATAGTATATATACAACGTCTTATTACACTGTTTTTAGAAATTACAAGGATTCCCACCCTCTTAAGCTCTAACTTTTAGGGTAAAAAAAAATGCTTTGTTCCTTCATAGCGCGCATAGGCGCAGAAATTGACTGTGCGCCTTGCTTAGCCGCCTGTTTAAAAATGTGGTTGTGCTCCTATGCGCCTACGAAGTTCATAGTGCGCCCAATATGCGCATAGCCGCAACTCGGTGGCGCAACGCCAGTGATATTTATGATATATATATATATTATAGATTATATATAAATACATTAATATATAATATTATTATTTACTATACATAATACTACAAAATCAAAATAAATAATAAGTCAAAATTAGATTATCTTATAATAAATAAGATATATATATATTAAATATACTTATATTATATATATATATATATATATATACGGTGATTACATACACATGAGAATAGTTTTGAAATAATGTGTGATGAATGAAATATGTGAGAAAGAGAGCTCATTCTAATTGAGGTAAATCTTGCTGAGGCTTGCCTCATTTAATCGTATTTCTTCCAATTCCACAACTAACTCAACTGTCCCAACAACTATACACCAAACCTCACCCACATCTCAAACCTCCCAAATCTCATAATGGGAGGAGACTTCAACGCCCACGACCCAACAAGAAGCAGACCATAGAGAAACCCACCTTATATCAAATCTAGATCACCTAAACATTCTTAACAATAAAAAATGCCACAATAGAATTCCACCACAGACAAACCAGTCATACACATCCCCAGAGCTAACATTATGCTCCCCAAATCTACACTCTAAACTCCATTTGTCAATAGAAACTGAACTAAACTCCGATAATCTCTTCATTATCATAAAATATCAAAACACCATCAAAGCAAACCACCAATTCAGGAAAACATGCAAACTACAAAAAAAGCTGACTAGACAAAATTCACAGACCATATAGAAAACAACACACAACCTTTAAACATCAAAAATATCTCTACACTAAATAAAGCTATCCAAAACTTCACGTCAATAATTCAAAAAGCCGCAAACCAAAATATTCCCCGTTATACCTCAAAAAATATAACTCAACCTTAACACCTGAAATCGAAAACTTGATTAAACAACGTAACACTCTTAGAAAATCAGTGCAACAAACACAACAAACTAGAACACAAATCAATACCCTAAACACACAAATCACGAACCTAACTAAAACACACACCTCGAATATTCCTTACAAAAAGCATACAAAACATGGGCAACAACAGAATGTGGAACACAATAAAAATATTGAACAACGCAAAAAAAACTATCAAACTCCTACTCATGAATCTATCAAAAATCCAATCTCTCAAAACCCACAAACAACAAAACAACACACAAACATCCTCGCAACACGCTTCGCAAAACAAAGTCATAAACCCACACACCCACAAAACAGGAAGATAATCAAATCCCTCAAGCTCAAGAAAATAAAATGAAACCACCACCAAAGAATAGAAATAACCCCAACTGACCTAGAAAACACCATAAAGTTCCTTAAAAAATCACCAGCAACAGGACCTGACAACATCTCAAACATACACCTTAAACACCTAGGGAATACCGCACTAACCCATCTAGCACATATATACAATAGCTCCATCACTTTAATTTCTATCCCTCCATCTGGAAAAGAGCAATTACCATACCAAAGTTGCAACCAGAAAAAGATCCCTCACACCCTTTCTCCTATCGTCCAATCTCACTGCTGTCCACACTATTTAAACTTCTAGAAAAGCTTATTTTGAACAGAATAATACCACACATCCCCAAACAAAAGTTTCAACACGGTTTCCAATAAAATCACTCAACCACAGCAGCCCTCATAAACATCATACAACGAATAATAAATGGCTTAAATCTGAAACCCACACACAAAGCAATACTTATGGCATTGACATCAGCAAAGCTTTTGACACAGTTCCCAAACACAATTTAATCAATAAAATAATAAAATCAAATATCTACTAATTTAAATAAATGGATATCAAACTTCCGATCAGTGAGAACAACTCAAATACAGACAAACAACAAAAAATCCCGTACAGTAAATATTAAAAACGGTCCACCTCAAGTATAGCAACCCTATCGTCCACACTATTTAACATATTCACAGCCGATCTAATACAACCACAAACAGACCACACAATCATAACAACCTACGCAGATGACATTAGAATACCCACTACACACACCAGAACCTAAACACGCCACAAACCTGACAACAATACATCAGCCAACTTCAAACATGGATAACAGAAAATAATATCCACCTCGCCCAATAAATCTTCAATTTCATTAATTACCACCGACCGCCAACTTGGCGCCCAACCCCTTCCAAGTCTACCTAAACAACATTACTATACCCTTTAACAAAACTCCCAAACTCCTCGAAGTAACACCTGACACGCATCTCACCTTCACAAAACACACAGACAACATAATTTCATCTTCAAACAAGAAACTGAACATATTAAGAACAATCGCTGGCACAGACTTCACAAACAATATAAACCAACATCCACCACCATATACAAACAATATATTCGCCCGACTTTAAGATTCGCTTCTCCAACTTGGCACCCTCTACTAACTAAAACTAACATAAACTCCAAACGACACAAAACAAAGCTCTAAGAATCATAGCAAGATGCACATCAACACCTGGACGAAGAAACCAAAATACCGATTTAAACGACTACCGTTTAAAATATATTAAGTGGTTAACTTTATTAATAAAAGGTTTCATAAAAAGAAAACTTTTCAATTTATCATATCTTTCCATTCATTATTTTCAAAATTTAAATTAAGCTCATATCGTATTAAATGAGAATTGGAAGATAAAATAACGTTTGGTATTGTTTTCCTTTACTTTGAAAACTATCACAAGAGGTAGGCAGACATTGAGAGAAGTCTTGAAGGCAGCTAGTGTCATGACCACCATTTTTGATACTCGAGCCAATAAACAATTAAATACAAGAAAACAGAAAATTTTCTTTTTTAAGGAACTTACCTTCCATGGCTGGCAGATTAGCTCTACAAAATTTCAATAAATATTAACATTAAAAAAAAAAAATGAATGAAATTTATTATTGTTGGAAACAATCGAGGATCTATTTGGCTGGGTTTATCTTAATCAAAACAGACCGTTCTCCTTGAAAAATTATGGGTACAGTTAGACTTTGTACGCCCATAGAGTATATATAAATTTCTACATACGGGTTAAATGATACAATTATGCTATTCTAATTATTTGAGCAGTAGGATATAATTTAACTAAAAAATATCAATAAAAAGGCAAGAGCCTCAAAAATCTAAGAGACGTAGCCCATTAAGGAATTAAAAATGAAAGATTTGCATACAAATATATATATTTTTAAAACCATATATATTTAAACAATTTTAAATCAAAATCTGGTGAATCAATATAAAAAAGTCAAAAGGAAAAAGAAATTACAACCCATTACATAAAAAGATAAATAGCATACAATTCATAAAACTTTTCAAATTACTTTCACAAACTCAAAATTAAAACTTCAGTGGGTGACAGTTTTACTCCAAATTTTACTTAAAAGATTCATACTTTTTCTCATACTTAAAGTTTATTAACAAAAAGGCACAGTTAAATTTGTACTATAAAAAATTGCAAAGTACAGTAAAAATCCAATTAGTCACAGTACCTAAACTGTATAATATAAAAATATATATGCATTATCGGGATGCAATTTCTAGTTTCAGAACAATAACATGTTTCGAAAATTAAATTTTTTTTTACTTTATTTTTTTTTAATTACAAATATTAATTAAAAGCTCCAACAAATAAACCACCTATTTTTATAAGTATTATTCTATTCTTACTGTGGCTCTCAATTTATTCACATGCGAGGTATGTTAAATATGATAATTTAATAAGATAAAATAAAAAAATAGTAAATTTTTATTTGATTCTATATTTTGTATCTAATTTATATTTTATTAATATAATTTGTTATTTTGTTATTTGTTATTTATATATACATTTTGTTACATATAAGTGTATTTAGAAGATAGATAATAGTATATAAGGTTATTATCATTATTATCGGATAGGATTATGGTAAAAAGGAATTTTAGTAGCCCTCTTACAAAAATACCCATTATTTATGAAAGAATAGCCATAACATAAGTTTCTAGAGAGCGATCATATATAATTTCGAAGACCAAGTTTGTCGGGTCAGTATCATTATCACCGAAAAGAGGCCTAAGGTAATATGTTACTATAATAAATAACTATATAAATCAAGCTAGCATAGTATATATATAGTAAATAATTAATAAAATATAAGTATTATTATAATTAATATTCTAATATATAGTATATATATATATATATATTATATATATCGGTGTAGAAAACAAGCATATATAGAATAGAGAACATTTTATGGACACAATTGAAAATAGATACACATTGAAAACAAATCAGATATACAAAAACGAGAATGAGAGAGAAAGGAAAAAAAAAGAAACACCGTCCTTGTATTTCTACAAGAGAAATCAATAAAGCAGTCCTATAAACGGATGTATATGGATATAGGTAATAGAGAACATCGGATGAGTGGTAACAGGGTAAATGAGGGACATTGAAGACAGGGATTGATTTAGGTTGTGTGGATAGTAATGTGATGTATAAGGGTGAGGATGTGTGATCGAAATGGATGGAAGTCGAGGATATAAAAGAGCTCAGATCAGACGGAGAGGCTCGGAGACTAAACTGAGCACAATATTTTCGATAAAAAGGATGATTAGAGTATTAAAAGAAAAAACGAGGAGGCACGAACAGCAAAAAAAAAACTATCCGGCAGATGGTGCAGTGTGGGGTTGCGCGTGTGTATAGTGCGATAGAAGATAGCGGATGCGGCTGCGTGAGCGGCTTGCGCGAGTAAAGCGAAAACTGCACGGAGTAGGCGAAGGACGAATGAATTAGTCGTGCGATTCATGGTTTCTCAGCAACGGCAAGTAGACCGATGAAAATCTCATGACATGACTTAACAAACGCACTGGTAAGGAGAGAGAGAGAGACGCGAGAGAGACAAGAGGGTGTGTTGCCCCATTAAAAAAAGCTCAGGAAACACACTGTACAAAGAGTAAAATGAGATGACTGACCCCTATTAAAACACAAAACTTAGAGAAATAATAACTAACTAAAATACATAAATTTAAAGTAGAGGGGCTCCACCCCTTTGGGGATGCCCCCTGGGGTGAATCCCAATACAACTATTACATAACTAAGGCAACGCTACCACAGAGAAATGTAACATGATAGAAGTGTCTGGATACAAAACGATACCCTAGGAGAAACACCCTTTTGCTGAACCTTATGCGTGAGGTAAAAGAAATATACTACATAGTAGCTGACATAGCACGAGTTGATAGGTCGACGACAACCTGGATCAACATCAGTGGCAGCCTGCACGTATTGAGACCACATCTCGCACATGACTACTGCCAACTCCCCTCATACTCTTTTCCTCTATAGGAAGGGAAACGAGGTAAGAAGAGTCTTTTTCCGAAAGGCTACCTTTCTTGAGCAGTGTCTGTAACCCGCTATTAAATTTGAGAACTATTATTTACATTTTATTGATTTTCCGAAGCGTTTCCCATCTAGCTAATTTCTATAAACACTCTAGCTTGATAAACTCTTCCTCTCTACCTGTCAATGAATTCAACCTTCTTTTGTAAGTATGTGAAAGTATAGCTCATTCAGCTTCGCTCTTAAAAAGTAAAACTCCTATTCTTAATTTGTGTTCTGGTGCGACCAAAATAAAGAGAACACGCTCACGACCACCCACACACACAGACACATGCACACACATACTTTACACCACACATAGAGAAAATATATATGATATATAATATATATTAATAAAATATGTAATATTTAATATTATAGTTATATGCAATTAATATGTCGATTATTATCATGTTTTTTACTATATATTAATATATAATAAATAATACTATCGTATATATATACTCAGTGGCGGGCTCGAGTGGTCAAAGTTCTTGAGTAGTTGTCTCAAAAATCAAGAGTATACTAACATATATATTAGTCAGATTAGACAGATTATAAAATGATGTATATAAAAATATATATAGTATCATTATGAGCCTCAGCTAAATAGTTATTATCACTATATATTAATTCCACCATTAACCATATCGCCTAGTACGATATTATATATAATAATATATTACTAATATATCTGAGGTGTATTATAAATATATTGAAGCTAATATATATAACTATTATGACCGCACTAATATCATAAATAATATATAACAACATGATCACTAAATTATTAAGTATATATAACATGCTAGATATAAATAATAACAATAAACATCATCATCAAAAAAAGAGAGAACATATATATATATATACTATCACGTACAGTTATCTGTATATGAAAGATAATATATATACTATATATATATAATATAAGTAGTAGAGAATAGTATTAAACTTAAACTAAGTTACCTAATATATATATAGCTGTCACTATCTACTCTATATGTTATAATCCTATACTATATCACCCTATTTATTCAATAATATATATTACTCTACTAACAATTAGTGCGACAAGCAATAGAATAAAATGGTTCACATGAGTTCTATTCTACAGGTGGAATTGGTCAATGGGGCCCACAACACCGAAAAGAATTTACTCATGTAGATGAAACTTAAAATCGAATATCGTCACCCCAATATCACAGTACTATAAACTAAACTAGTCTAATTTATTACGACACACAAAATCAGTATAAATTAATAATATATTTAGATAATATGAAACTCGTATAATTAATAACTAAACTCACTACACAATAATCACTCACCATTGAGTATATATGAGAGAAAAAAACGAGCTAAGCGGTCTGCAGAGCCGGCTACAATTCGCTCGGAGGAAGAGTCGTGGACTCAAGCTGCGTTTTCATAGACCCTGGTCTTGAGTAATATTTTTAATAGAATTACGAAATTTAAATAATTTAAAAATAATAAGAGAATCAAGTTAGCATAAAATTTATTAATTAGTTAATTATTTATAATATATGTTTAATTAAGTAATATTATTATTATTATCTTGCTAAATGCAATTTAAATGGGGAGTTTATTTATAAATAAAAAAAATGAATACTGCTACCTAGACTTCTCGTCAGGGACTACAACATCCACAGGTTGCCTAACCTCGAGAATAAAGAACTGATTTTTTTGACTTAGAGAAGTAACAATTGCCACCGCGATCGCAACTATTAAAAAAGGAATCGAGTAAAAATTGATGACGGCATATCTTAAACTAGCCTCATACGGAATCATTCTTTATATTATATATAGTTAATAATAACTATATATATATAGTATATTAAAGTAAATAATCTAATCTATTTATATATATAGTATATATAAATATATTATATATTATATTATATATAATATTATATTAAATTATATATATATATATTTATAGGTATAAGATATATATAATATATATACTATATAATATATAATAAACATGACTAATCTAAGGATTAGGAAATTAGTCTGGGACAGTTGTTGGAATTTGGACTGAATTTATATTAATGTGTGTGAAATAGAGAGAATATGATAGATGCGCTCCTGTACTCTGCTCTCTGACCCGACAATATAGAGACCAACTGATTCACTATTAACTCATTAGAGTTCTCCAAGATGGTATCCCTATTAAAACATGAATAGAAATCGTACTATATCTTCAGATTAAGAAAAAAACTGGTATTGAATATATTTATAATATAATCACAAAATTTAAATTAGATAAACCTACTAGGATTGGGCCATGCAATGTCCAGGAAGCAGATACACTCAAATTCACTGTCCTGGTGTTAGTGTGGTGCAACTAGAGGCAGTGCTACAATCACTTACTATCAAACTATATAATTAATTAACACTTACAGTCATTGAGTTATAAGATTTTGTTATGTAGTATTAAGACTATTCGTATACACGAGAACGGAAATGGGATAAATCGCATATTTAATTTTATCATCTAATGTCAAAAGTTTTCAAATCTGTTCAATTAAGACTCGTAACTAGTGATGTTCGATTTGAGTTAACTAGCACATTGGGATAGAGAAGACAGACTGTCCAGAGGAGAACGAATGATCATGCTTTGAAACGGATCGCAAACTATCTGAGTCTTGTACGAGTCTTCTTATCAATTTGTCTATACTCACCTCTAAATATATATATATATAGTAATATATATATATATAATAATATATATATAATATATATATATATATATTATAATATATAGGATATATATATATATATATATAGTATATATATATATTATATATATATATTATATATATATATTACTATATAATACTATATACTATATTTTATATATATATTATATATATAATTATAATATTTATATAATTTTGTTAGATCACTATATATATATATATAGTATAGTATATATATATATATAATATTATATTAGTATATATATATATATATTATATTAATAAGGATGCACCGGATCTCCGGCTCCGGCCAGAGACACTAAGTCTCCGGCTTTCTCCGGCCGGGGAGACTGCTGGCGTTCTGGGGCAGGAGGGTTTCTAAGCGCTCACGATGATTCCTAAGCGCTCCGGGAAGAAAAGCCACTTCATCGTGACAACGCTCACGCTCTTCACATCTCATATTCCTTCAATGTGAAGTGGTTATTCAAGACCAGAAAATAACCCATTCAAATTGGTGACACGTGGAGTGCGAGACATCAGCAAGCAGAGTCAAATCAAGTTTCTTTTTGCTGGGACCTACTCTGTTCGGTCACGTGCGTGTAAGACTTACAAGCTTCGTGCAGTGCGGACCAACCTGCCAGTAAGAGTACAGAGTGGTCGTAAGACTTCTCAGTGACTAATGTGCGCACACCTAAGCTCTCACCTGCATCTAACGCTACTACCGCGTCCTTCCGGTCCGGAGAGCGTAGTGTGCTCGCGGCATTGTCACTGGGGGGTTTCTGTGGCGTCTGCGGGGCAGGGGGTGCTAGCCCCACACAATGATCCTAAGCAGCCTCCGGGAAGAAACGCCACTTTATCGTGACAACGCACACTCTCTTCAACATCTAATAATGTCCCTCTATTGAAGTAATCAAGACCAGAAAATAACCCTTCAAATTGGTGACCATCCGGAGTAACAAGTTGCCATGGATGGCACAAACGAACACAGTCAAGCAACCACAAAATGTGATTCCGGACTCCCTTCAAATCACGAACATCCATCATAAATCAAGTTATTCGCTGTTTGGTCATCGCTGTGCGCCTGTACCGTCTCAGCTTCTTGCCAGGTAGACAACTGCAGTAAGAGTAAACAGAGTGGTCGAAAGCTTCTCAGTGACCTGTAATGTGCGCCACCGTACTCTCACTGACATTTACACGCTACTTCCCGACGTCCTTCCAGGTCGGAGAGCGGAGTGAGCTCGTCGGTCATTGTCACTGGGGGGGTTTTCTGGTGGCGTCTGGGGCAGAGGAGCTGCTAGCCCACATGATGACCTAGCAGCTCCGGGAAGAACGCCATTTAATCGTGACACGCTTCACTCTTTAACACGAATATCCTCTATTGAAGTGGTTATTCAAGACCGAACATGACCCCTATCAAGACCTATATTTTTAAAAAGGTAGTTTTTGTAAATAAAAATAGTTATAATTCATTGAAAGTAATAATGAGATATTTAATGAAATAAATTTATTTAGAAGAAATGATTCATACAAAAAGTGTAAAAAAATTATTTTAATATTTTTTTGTTGCTGGTGATAATATTAAGTCAAACTAATACTATTATAACTATAATAATATATCATAATATGAATAGGCCTATATGACACCATTTACTAAATTGACTAATTATTTTGATAAACAACTTAAATGGGTTTGATATAAAATGACTACCCCTAAAAAATACACTTTTGATAAATCTAACTTTAAAAATGCCAATCAGAAATAGGGTAAATGAAATTGGTAAAAGAACTTTTAAACTACATGCCATATCTGACCAAAAGACTAAAAAATTATCATATATATCCTTAATCTTTAAATTTAGGTTTTATGGATTTGTAACAGGCGTATGATAGGATTAATAGAGAAGCCCTATGGCAGGTGTTAGTAATGTATGGTGTTGGTGGTAGGCTTCTGAATGGAATCAAAAGTATGTATGACAATAGTGAAGCGTGTGTAAGAATAAATGGTGTCAAAAGTGATTGGTTTAATATTAATAGCGGAGTGAGGCAGAGATATGTTATGTCCCCTTGGTTATTCAATTTGTATATGGATGGGGTTATGAAAAAATTGGAGATGGGGGTAGCAGGAAATGGTGTTAGAATGAAGGAGAATAGAGGTGAGTGGAGGGTGCCCTACCTATTATCTGCGGATGATTTATTTTTATGTGGTGAATCTGAAAAGAGTTTGAGAGGATTGGTAGAGTGATTTGGCAGGGTGTGTAAAAGTAGGGGTTTTAAAGTAAACGTGGATAAGAGTAAGGTTATGGTTGTAAATGTTAGATAATAGCAAATGTTAAATGCAAATAAGAAATGTTAGATAATAGCAAGCAGAGGCTAAAGATACAGGAAAGCGGAGTGTCTGATGTATCTCTATTAGAGAAGACTGAAGAGAAGTTTCATCTAAAACTACATCAGACACTCTGCTTTTCTGTATCTTTAGCCTCTGCTTGCTATTATCTAATATTTCTTCTAAAGTAATCTTGGAAATTTTCTGTACATTTCCAGGAGGGTTCTTCCGCTTTGTAGTAGAATTTGGGACACATATGTGTGTACGTGTTTCGTGTACGCCTTTATGTTTATCAAGGATTTTTACTAGAAAGGGGGAGGGGCAAAGGAGGCCTTCTTATTTCACACTACAAAATTATATTAACATTTATATTACATCCCTTGTACAACAGCATTTTTTTTTTATTATTATTTGGTGTTTGTCTGTGTGTGCTATCCTGTAGGAAAACTGTATCTACATGTGGGTGGCATACACAACAGGCACAGTTGGGTAATCCATTTTCTGCGATTATAAGAAAGGGGGGTTAAAAATTAGAGAGAGGGAGGGGAACTGCATATTACCCCCTTTAGTCGCTCAATATCTCCCAATTCTTTCGTAGGATAAGGGCAAAACTCGAGTTATGCAGATTTTCGAAGTGTTCGCTCCACTCTCTTCTCAACATCCTTCCATCAGTTACCGAAAGCAACCATCCAATTCATTATTACCATGCAGATTCTCCTTCTCCTCATTCTCTAACGTGTGTAATTCAGAAAAGGTGTCCTATTCCTTGTAATATGTCCCATTCACCGCCTCCTTCAACTGTTCCATTTACCATCTTTTTTCCTTCTGTCATATGCAGTCTTTTGTAATATACCACACCCATTTTTTCTCCTTATGATAGATTTTCCAAAACAATTTTTTAGGTAAGATACATTAGGCTGGGCTTTCTTTTCGTTTTATGTCACCTCTTATTCCACAGCTTTGTTAACATTCTTTTTTCCTACTTTAGCACATCACTAATTTTTTTATATATTATATATATTATATATTTATATATATATAAATATATATATTATATTTATATATTATATATATTATATATATATTATATATATATATATAATCGTAAAATATATTATCCAGATTCTGGTACTATATATATATATATTATATATTCTATTATATATATATAGTATATATATATATATATTATATATATATATATATATACTATGTATTATATCTGTATATAGTATATATATAAGTATATATATATGTATTAACGTATACTTATATATATATTATATTATATAATATATATTATATATTATATATTATATATTGAGAAAAATCTAATGAAAATAAAATTATGAATCAGCAGGTTGTTTGTTTTGTTTTTTTTCAAGAAATAATAAACAATAATAAATAGGCTATACAAAAATGAGCTAAATCTACTTTCAGGTGGCCTAAAGAAATTTACTAGCTTACGAATGACAATTTTTCTGGTGAAAATTCAATTATTAACCTTTCCCATAAATAATCCACTATATGACTGAAGTTAAGTTTTACAAATTTTATACATTAATTGCTTCTTCTTAAATCCACTACGATATTTTTCTATAACAGTTCTTAATCGCGAATTCTAATATTAAATAGCATTTAGTAAGTAAAATTTCTAATTAAAAATTATATCACAGTATTAAAATGCAATTACCTTAAAGCCGTAATTAGAGTCTTAAGACTATGCTTATCTTTAATAATGAAACCCTTGTAGTCCAATTTGGCAATAACTCCTCTAGGAGTGATATTTGGCGCTACCTCTAAAACACCTTTCATGAAATTCTCTACATTCCATGTTCCAAGAGGCCCTGACGCTCCTGACCCAGACTGGTTTGGTACTTCTGTTTCGCTGCTCAAGCCACTTTGAGATCTTCCAGGTGGACCAACTATTTTGTCTTTTGAGTCCATCCATAATAAACTAGGATCGTTTATACTCTGTGAATTGTGCTAGTTAATCTAAAACATTGGTTTTTGGAATTTCCTAGGCTGGGCTTTCCTGCAGGGTAATCCGGTAAATTTTTCAATTTCGATAGGTTTGATCATATTAAATCTCAACTCCAGTTTTATAAAAGTATACACATATGTTAAAATTTTGGTACTCTGACTCGTTCCCTCTTTCTCCATTTTTAAGTATTGATCGAAGCTATGTGTTGTAAGGATACAGATGACTCATTACTGAGAGAACAGGCATTTGGTTAAAACTAGATATACCTTAAAAATGGTATTGATTTGTTTTTCAATCTTCTCGATGTATGCATGAAAAGTTGATGCCTGATTATGAATAAAGTAAAGCCACGCTTCTGACAAAGGCTTTTCAAAAAAGTTTTTTTATGATAAATGGGCATTTTTCTTGAGACTCGAAAAACGATTTCAGAGGTTGAAACATAGATAACAAGCGTTCAACTGCGGGAAGTAGAGCAAGCCACCTTGTTTTTCTATCCTAGAATTTTCTTGTAGTCACTATCCACAAATTCGCAAAATTCTTTCAATGATTCAACCCTAACTGCGTAGAGATAAAAATGAGAATATATTTTAGAGACAATTCCGTCGATATGAGCAGGTAGAGTATCAGCAGCTGTTTGAATAGTATTGTGAAGAATGTGAGCGGTACATCTAACCCAAGAAATTATGACCAGATTTTCTTTGGAGTTTTGTTAAAAACCCATTATAATAGCCGCTCCTGTAACACACAAATTTGCTATTGTATTATCTGCACAAGAGCAATAGATTTAATCAACCTGCATTAAATTTTTACTATCAGTTAAGAGACGAATAATGCTTGAGTTTCTCCAGGCATGATTCAGATCGATAGTTTCACTGAGCACCTTTATCAACTTTAAAAATACTTAGAATTACGGGGCTAATTTGGGTTTCCTATGGGTTACAGGTATCCGCTCATAATGGAAAAAACTACTGTTGGTTTGAACTCTCACATAGAGTTTTGGGTAACACAAAGGAGTTAAAGACATTTATATGAATTGACTCAGATTGGTACGAGGCAGGTGAATTTCGGGTCAAAACAAATTGAATGAGTTTTGAATGTACACTGTCATTGATTTGAAATGACTGATTATGTTTGTGCATAATGATACGATGTTCTTCAGCACCGCTATTTACCTCTTTGTCACCATAGTTTCATCTTAAAAGGTTGTAGAGGTGGGAGTAGATGCACTGCGCGCCAATCATTTTGTTTTCATACTTAAATGGTGGTTTATATCAGACGCTCCATGAATATGTTAAAAGTGGATGAACATGTATTGGCAACGAACTCTGACTTCAGTTTTAGTATTTTTTATGAAAGGTAGTCTTTCTGAAGCTCTGAATTAAATACACACTTTCTTTTCGGCCCCATGTTTTTCAGCAACAATATTCTTGTCTACGGTATTAGTAAGAAGCAGAAACGAAAAAAAAGGAAAAATTCTCTCGACAGCTATATAGACTATCTGTAAAAAATAATCACTGTAAATATTATATATCGGTAATATATATCTATATTATATATATATATAATATATATATATAGTTTACTTATATATTAATATTATAATTATATTTATATATATAACTTAATATATATATATATTATTATATATATTATATATATAATATATATATATAGTAGTAAGGGGTGGGAAACTACCGCTAAACTGACCTTGACCTTACCTTGAAACGCCTTGACCTTTTTTTTTTACTTGTCTTTTTTTAGCATTTTTGGCTCTTTTTTAGCTATTTTTTTAACGTTTTGGATAATACAGGTCAAGATCCCCAACTCGGAGGATTTTGGGGATTTTTCCAATTGGCAGCCCTGCACGTCGAAGACAAAGACTTGAAAATTATTTTGGAAGGTTTTTGGAAATTCCAGTCATTCGGAGCTTGACTTGGAAATTTCATCATTTCATAGATTTTTTGACGTTGATACGTAAACTAGGGTTTTTTGAGGTCGGTGAGAACCGAAATTTAAGGTCTTGAAGGACGACTTTACGAGGTTTTGAGCTGACTAAGGATTTAAAGCCTCAGAAGGGGGCTTTTTTTGGTTCTTAGAAGGTTTTAAATGATCGATAGATCATTTTTGGATGGTTTCACGCGAATTTATGTGATCGATACCCCCAATTCGAAATTTAAATCGGCTTTCTACGTGCTCTGGTTGGCATTGTAACAATGACAAATGTATGAATAGAAAATAATTCTATATAACATATCGATAATCATGTAGTATTCAGAGCAATCCGGGGATCGACAGCTTTTTCTCAAAAAGTATAGAAGCTATCGGTCTGAACTTGGAATATATCTATGCTGGGTACAGGAGATCCGTGGTAATATTCAAGTCTGTAGGCATGTATTAGAGGGGGTACCCGAGAGCGTAGCGCTAGCCAACGTTTATACCTTTTGGTTTTCCCACCCGAGATTGAGTTAGCCTAAGCGTGAGTTAGGTCGAGGTGATGCTGTAATCTCGTCGCAGACGAGATTACGTCAGTGAGCGAGCGCGCGCACGTAACCCCCTTAAAAAATTAAATTGATCGTAGAAGACTGAAACTTGGGGACAGGGTAGAGCCAGAGTCCGAGACGGAGTTGGAGTTGGAGTCGGAGACGAGTCGGAGTCGGATTCGGTTTCGGAGTCCGGGACGCACGGGATGGTCCTTCCTGAATAAAAAAGAAGAAGAATGCATGGAATGCAGAAACAGAAGAGAAAAAGAAGAAGACGAGTCGGAGTCGAGTTCAGAGACCGGAGTTGGATTTCAGAACTCGGAGTCCAGAGACCCCCCGGAGGGGGGTCCCAGTTGAAAAAAGAAGAGAAATGGCATGGAATGCAAAACAGAAGAAGAGAAGAAGAAGAAGAAGAAGGGAAGAAAGAAGAAGATGAGGAAGGAAGAAGGAAAGAGATGAAGGAATGAGGAGTCTGAGGAGTTAAGGCCAAGACACGGGGTGCTGGAGCCACTGCGGTTGCGAGTTAATAAACAGTGTATGAACAAGCAACTGTCGTGTCTTTATATAATGTTAATGGTCTGTAGATTTCGAAACTAATGGTTTCAGAAAAATCAAGAAAAAAATAAAAAATAAGTAAATAAATAAATAAATAAAATTCTTATTCTTTTTATGTTTTAACTTACAATTTACGTTTTTTACGTACCCTAAAGCAGTAAATCACTAAATAAAACACTATCCAACCCCCCTCCTGACCATTTGTGATCTATTTGGATCTATTGATTAAGGTCAATTTTCTTACTAAAATTGTAACGTTTTAACATACCCTAAAACAGTATCAGTAAATCAAACACCATCCAACCATCATCCGACCACCCTCCTGTCTGATCTATTGACTCAAGTCATATTCAGAGTATCATTTTGGATAAAACTAACATAAAAACAAATTTCTTTATACACTGATCAGCGAATATATGCTAACGTAACAAGTTTTCAACATAATAAGATTACTCTTAGCATCCTCTGATAAGAAAATAATGTACAAAGACAACCCTAACACAAAAACATGAATAAACTGTAACGTTAACAAAGTTCACATTAACAAAGTAAAGTAAATAACATTGCATACAAAGACGTAACCATCACTTTTCTAACATTCACTGATATTTTACCCTAACATAGTATCATTTAACAAAAAATTTACCAAACCTTGTGTAATATCATACTGATCATTGAATATACTTCTAACGTAACAAGTTTTCACATTATAAAGATTTACTTAGCCATCATCTTGAATAAGAAATAATGTTACAGCGAAAACCTGACACATACTAACATGAATAGCAAGTCAACAATTAACCAAAGTTCCTACTTACAACAGTAAGTACTACATTACAGTCCAAAACGTAACCTAGTCACAACTTTTTTTTCAAGCATATATCTAACATATCAATAATAAAAATGACAAACACACACGCACACACACACACACACAACACACACACACACACACACACACCAACACACATACAACACATACCCACATACACACACACACAACACATAGGAATATATGCTAACGTACAAAGTTTTCACATTAGAAAGCTAACATAGATATGAATTAAAATACACCTTTTCTAAATATCACTGATATTTTTTACATTTAAGCATGAGTACAACAAAAATTTACCCCAACCATGTGTAATTATCATACTAATCATTGAATATATGCTAACGTAAAAAAGTTTTTCACATTAATAAGGCTTTTACTTGGCATCATCTGAACTAAGAAAATATTGTAAGCGACAAAACTGACACACCTTAAACATGAATAAGCAGTCAAAATTAACAAAGCATACTTAACCACAGTAAGTAACTAACATTACTAACGAACCTAGTCACCCTTTTTTTTTTCAAGCATATCTCTACACATTGACTAAAGATAAATGACATACACCACGCCACACACCACACTAAACCCAGTAACACCACACACACACACACACACACACCACACACAAACACATTTACAATATTAGTAATGAAATAAATTCTGAATTAAAAAATTAAAAAATTTAAGTGAAAAAGCCTCGTAAGGTTAAAATATTATATGAAATTAAAAGGTCAATTATTAAAAATATAGTTAGAAAAATAAAATTATCAAATGAAGGAATATATTAACCTACTAAAATAAATACGTAACATTTATACAGTGACACATAAAAATAAAAATAAAAAAAAATAAACGTTAGAAAATAAATTTAAAATCAAAGAATAGATCAAAACAATTACACAGGACCATTAAAGTCATGGTATAAATGTAAATTACAAAACTTAGAAAAAATACTTAATTAGTAATATGCATGGGTTCAACTAGAAAAAAAAAAATTATAATAGTTCAAACCGTTTATAAAAAAGAAAATGGGATTTGAAAATATAACTGTTATTCTTAAACATTTAGAAAACGGTTTTATCTTTTGCAAAGATGCAATGCAATTGACGATATGTGCATGTTAGAACAGAATCAGTTATGTGAAAAGTAATGATATTGTATTATTAAAATGACACACCTCACACACAGCACCCTCACAACACACATACACACACAGCACACACACCACTCACACATACCCACACACATATCACACTACACCACATACCAACACATATAACACACAATAGGAATATATGCTACAACGTAACAAGTGTTTCACATTAATAAAGCTAACACATAGCATCACCTGAATAAAAATATAAGGGACGAAAACCTAAAGCCTAGGTTTTAAGGTTTTTTTGTTGAGTAATGTTAGGTTTGCCCTAGACTTTTTGCTAATGTCTACGTTTATTCATTGTTCAAATGATGTTATACTCCGAACGAGTGACACTTTGATCAAAAAGTATTAACAGTTAAGAATAAATTCTTTGTTAATGTTTACTATGTATGAATGTACAAATTAACATTGGGATTATGTTAAAGACATGCTTGAAAAATTGTAAATAGGTTATACGTTTTCGTATGCTGTGTTAGTTACTTCCTTTGCTGTTGTCATGTGTGGAACTTTTGTTAATGTTAAGCAGTTTATTCGTGTATAGGTGCTTTAGGTCTTGTCGTTCGTACATTTATCTTCTTAGTTCAAGGTGAATGCATGTTACTTTTATTAATGTGAAAACTTTAGGTTACGCTTAGAATAGTATTACCTTGTGTGTGTGTTTTATCTGTGTTCATGTGTGTTGTTGTGTGGTGTTGTGTGTGTGTGTGTGTGTGTTGTGTATGTGCGTGTCTTTGTGTGTGTTGAGCTGTCGTCTTTATTCTTAGTTCGTTACACTACTGTTCACATAATGATTCTGTTCTAACATGTACAATCGTCAATTGCATTGCATCTTGCAAGATAACCGGTTTTTTTCTAAATTGTGAGACTAAACATTCTATTATTTTTCAATCTCAATTTTCTTTTATAAACTTAACGTAAATATACATTTATTTCTTTCTAAAGTTGAAAATGCATAGTACTGTTTACTATTCTTTTTATAAGTTTTTTATTTTTACATTTATACTTGTGTTAATTTTATTAATTTTTAATTTCTTATTTTTTATTCTTTTTTATTTTTAAATTTATTTTTCTACTTTATTTTTTTATTTTTTTATTTCTTATTTGTTATTTTTTTATTTGTTAGTTTTTCATTATTATTTTTTTTTTTTTTTTTTATTAACATTTATTTTTAAATTAATTTTTTTTTGGTAAAGTTTTATTTCTGCATTTATACTTTGTGTTTAATTCTTTTTATCTCTTATTTTTTTAATTTTCTTAAATTTTTTCTACATTTTTTATTTTCTAACTTTATTTTACAATCTTTATACTTTCGTGTGATGTGTGGTGTGTGGTGTGTGTGTGTGTGTATGCTTAATGTGTGTGTTTGCTTGTGTGTGTGTTCGTGTATTTCCTGCGCTGTTTGTGCCATATATTACTTAGTTCAAATGTTAGCGACTATGTTGAAAAAACAAAGTGTGACTGAGGTTATACGATTTTTGCGATGTAATGTTGTTACTTACTCGTTCTTGTTAAGTGACGGCCTTTGTTAATGTTGACTGCTTATTCATGTTTACAGGTGTGTCAGGCTTTGTCGGGGCTGTACATTATTTTCTACTTTCAGTGATGCTATAGTATGCTTTATTAATGTGAAAACTTTGTTACGTTTAGAGTATAAATTCACCATGATCAGTATGCATACTTACACCAATGGTTGTGGCTAAAATTTTTTGTTAAATGTTACTGGATGTTAATGTAACAATATAGTGATATGTTAGACAAAGGGTGGGTATTTTAATTCAGGAGATCTGCTATGTTAAGCTTTATTACTGTGAAAAACTTTGTTACGTTTTAGCTTATATACCTATGTGTGTGTGTGTGTCGTGTGTTTATAGTGTGTGTATGTGTTGTGTGTGTGTGTTGTGTGTGTAGTAGTGTGCTGTTGTGTGATGTGCGCGTGTGTGTGCGGATAGTAGAGTCATCTTATTCTAGTTTCGATCATGTTAGAGATTTGCTTGAAAAAAAAAAGTGTGCTAAGGTCGTAGTTTTCGGACTGTAATGTTAGCTTACTCCTGTTGTTTAAGTGCGGAACTTTGTTAATGTTGATGCTTATTCATGTTTAAGCGTTGTCAGGTTGTCGCTAGTACATTATTTCTTAGTCTCAGACCTGATGCTAAGTACATTCTTTATTATGTGAAAACTTTGTTACGTTAGAGTATTTCTCAACCTGATCCAGTATGCTATTAACAGTGGTTTGTGGCTAATATTTTGTTAAATGTCTACTATGGTTAAGGGTAAAATATCCAGTGGATATGTCTAGAAGGCTGTGACATAGGTTACGTCTTTGTATAGCTATGTTAGTTACTTCACTGCTGGTAAGTGTGGACAACTTCTGGTTACGTTTACAGTTTATTCGTGCTTAAGGTGTATTAGGTTTGGTCTTTGTGGATTATTTTCTTAGTTCAGATGATGCTAAGTAACTCTTTATTAATGGGAAAACTTGTTACGTAGCTATAATTCGCTGATCAGTGGTATAAAGAATTTGCTTTTTATGATTAGTTTTATCCAAAATGATACTCGAAATGTGATTTGAATATAGATCATAGAATCACAACCTGGAGCCTGAACGGGTCGGCTTGGTATGGTGGGTTAGATGGTGGTTTGATTAGTGATTTACTGCGCTTTAAGGTATGTAAAAAGTTAAAATTTTAGTTAAATTGACCTTAACAACTTGAATCAATCAGATGCAACAATGGTCAGGAGGGGGGTTTGGCTAGTGGGTTCTTTAGTGATTTCCTGCTTTAGGGTATCGAAAAACGTAAAATTTATGTAAGTTATAATAAAAGATAAGAAATTTTATTTTATTTATTTATTTTTTATTTTTCTCTGATGGTTTGAAAACCATTATTTTTCGAAATCTACAGACCACATTAAATTCTTATACAGACACAGACATTGGGGTTGTTATAGACTGTTATTAACTCCGGTCCAACGACTATCATTTTCGAACAATTCTTCTTCAGCTTCTATTCTTCCTTCCTCTTCCTTCTCATTCTTTCTCTCTTCCTTTCTTCTTCTCTTTTTCTTTTTCTATTCCCTGCATTTCTTCTTCTTTTTAACTGGGCGACGCCCTCGGGGGGGTCTCTGGAACTCCGAGTCTGAATCCACTCGTCTCCGACTCCGACTGGCCGACTATTTTCTTCTTCTTGCTTCTTCTTTTTTTGCATTCCATGCATTTTCTTCTTCTTTTTTTTTCAGGAAGGGACCATCCGTGGGGTCCCGTACTCCGAAACGAATCGAACCCGACCCCGTCATCCGGATCCAACTCCACTCCGTCTCCGACTGCATCCGCCTTCCAACCTGTTATCAAGTTCCAGACATTCCTACGATCAATTTTATCTTATTTTTAAGGGGGGGTGTGTGTAATGTGTCGCGCGCTTCGCGCACTGACGTAATTTCGTCTGCGACGAGATTACGTCCTCGCGCTCCGAGCCTAACCTCACGTAGGCTTATACTCAATCTCGGTTTGGAAGCAAAAGGTGTATAACGTGGGCGTAGCCGCTAGCTCTCGGGGGTGACCCCCTCTATATACATCCTACAGACTTGAAAACTACACGGATTCGTCCTTATCCCATACATAGATTATCTTCCAAGTTTCAGACCGATAGCTCTTATAACGTATTTTGAGAAAAAGCTGGTCCGATCACCGGATGCTCTGATCCTCAAGTGATTAAGTTTCGAATGTTAATATATTGTAATGATTTTCTTTCGGATTTAACAATTTTTCATTGTCTAAATGCAAAGAGCAACGTGAAGACGATTAATACGTGACTTTAGGGGTAAATCGATCACGATAAATCGTTGGAACCATCAAAAATGATCTTACGATCATTGCATTAAAAAACCTTCTAGGAACCAACGCCCTTTGGGGGGACTCGCCCTTTTCCCGGCGAGGCTTAACATCCTTGAAGTTCAGGCCAAACCTCGGATGTCCGGTCTTCAGACCTTAAATTCGGTCTCACGGACCTCAAAACCGCCTAGGTTCTGACGTATGAAACTTCAAAGTCTGATACATGCTGGCAATTTTCAAGTCAGCTGCCGACATGACTGGAATTTCAAAAACCTCCTAAAATGGGTTTTCAAGTCTTTGTCTTCGACGTGTAGGGCTGCCAATGGGGAAAATCCCAAAATCCTCCGGAGTTGGGATCTTGACCTGAATTATGAACAAAATAAAAAGTAGCCTAAAAAAGGAGCCAAAATGCTAAAAAAGGACAATGTAAAAAAAAAAAGTCAAGGTCGGCTCAGGTCAGGTAAGTCCGTTGCGGTAGTTTCCCACCCTTACTATCTATAATATATATAATATAATATACTACTATATATAATATATATTAATATTACTATTATATATACTATATATATATATATATATATTACTATAATATATATATATATATATATATATATATATTATCTATACTATACTATATATATATATATTATATATATAATATATAATTATATATATTAATTTAATTTACTAAAATACAGAACTCCGAGCATCTACCAGGCACGTAAGAGTAAGACAAACTGACAACAACAACACGAAATATTGCTTGAAGTACTTTCTGTTGCTGTCTTGTCAGACTCTGTTGGTCAGCATAGGCACGAGCGATTAATTTAAAAAATGTATGGTATCATGATGGACCAAGAACATCATGCTCTTAAAATGTATTAATTTAACATTATTATATATATATATATATATATTATATATATATTATATATATATATAATATATATATATATAAGTATATAATATATGAAATATATATATATATATATTATATCTATATAAAATTATATTATATATATAATATATATTATATATATATATAACATTTATTCATATAATAAAAAATGTAAAAATATTACGAAGAGCATTAAAATTGGGGTTGTATCATAAAATCGGGGGACGAAATGGGATATCTCTTACATCGGGTACGGGACAGGGTTCCTAAAAGGACTGGTCCCGGAAAATCGGAACGAAATGGTTAACTTAATATATATAGATAATATATATATATATAATATATATATACTATATCTATATAATATATATATATTATATATATATAATTATATATATAATATATATATATATATATATATATATATATTATATATATATATTAAATATATATAATATATATATATATATATATTATATATATATTATAATATTATATATTATATATATATTATAATTATTATATATATATAATATATATATATATATTATATTATATATAACTTTAGTATTATTATATATACTATTATTACTATATATTATTATATATATATATATAATATATATAATATTATATTATCTACTATATATATTATATATAATTATATAATATACATATATATATATATATTATATATATTTACTAGTATATATAAACATATATTTTTATTATCTATATATTTTATATAATATATATGTCATATGGCCTATTTCTGGTTTTACAAGAACAATTTTCAGTTTTTTGAATTTTTTTTTTTTTTTTTTAATATAGTTGTTTCCTTATTAATTTAAAATGAATTTCAGTGTACGGAATGATTCAAAGTTCGAAGTATTTTTAATCATTTAAAAAATCACATTTTTGTTAAATATTGTTTAAAAATGAAATATCTCGAAAAGTACCACACTTACAGAAAAACCAAAAACATATTTGGAATCAGCGTATAAGGCTTAGTATAAAATGTTAAAATAAAAAGATAAATAAAAAAAAATTTTTTTCCATAATTATAATATTCAAAAAGTAGACACTTAGAGAAAAACAATAACATATTTCTAATCAGCGTATATATTATTAAATATGTAAAAAATATTTTTATTTTAAAAAATAAAACAAAAATAAAAAAATTAGGGGGCTCGAGCCGGGGGGAACAGAGGGGGGGGACGTTTTTTTCAATGACGTAGGGGAGAGGGGAGGAAACCGCGACACCAAATACCAGAGAGGCGGGGAGTTCTAGAGACCTCCTCTTCTCAGTTACCTCCAGCTATACAGGGTCTCATCCGCCCTTGTAGGAGTAACTGATTTCTCATATCTGGGGGGCTCGGGTTTCCACCCGGCTTTTGGATAGGGTGAGTCAAAGCAAAAGGCGTTATAAACTGTTCTGTTCTTTTCAGTTCACTTGACTCTCTATCTTTGCGGCGGAATGTTGGTGCTTTATCTCTTTTCTATAGGTACGGAGCAGTGGGAGGGTGCTTCGAGGGAGACTTACACTCGCGTACACCATCTTTTACGACTCTCGTGCCAGGGGGAGCTGTTGTCTGCGCACGGAGTTTATCGATCGCGACTCTACGGTAATCCAGGCTTGTTGGCGGTAGATCTTTCTTTCCCTGCAACATATGTCTGGGAATTCTCTTCCTCTCCTATGTTTCCTGTTGAATTAATCTCCTCCACTTTTTAAGCCCGCGTTGGTGGCTATCTGCGTAATTTACGCTAAGGGAGTGAAAATTTTAGGCGTGACACCCTCCCTGAATAGGGGTTCTGCCGTGAGTGGTGGTTGACAACTGTAAAAAGAAAAAAAGAAAAAAAGTCTACCTGTCGTTCCCCGGAGGCGAAGAGACCCAGACTCTGCATGTTCTGCTGTTTTACCTTGGTATCTTTCCTTTAGTTCAAACAAAACCAAACCTTGCAGCTTGTAAATCTTATCTGGCTTTTTCCATATCCAATCATGTCCATATACCTGAAATTCTTGTATGGTATCAATAGCAGCATATATTAAAAAAAAACAAAAAAAAATTTTAAAATGACAATATGTGGAAACAGAAAAGGTCTATATATATTAGTCTTATACAAATTTAATAGAAGAACAAATATTATATATATTTATATTTTTTTATTATATTATATGTATTTACTTTTAATTAATTTTTATATATGTATATATATATATACTATATATAGTATATATATATAGTATATATATATATTATATATATATAGCTACCAGCTGGTTATATGTTGCAGCATCTCATTCGATATGGGAGCGTTAAACTTGTTAGCATTGCCATGGCGCGGGCCTTTTATTAAGGCGCGGGGGACACAGGTCGATTGCCCGCGTCGCCTGGCCCTCGGAGCGCCCGCTGTATAATATATATATATAGTATATCTATATATATCGTTTATATATTATTATGTAATATATTATCTATTAATATATATATATATTATAGTATTATATATTATATATATAGTATATATATTATATTATATATTATACTAATAATATATTCATATTTCTATATGTATGGGTGGATTTTGGTTTAGGCGACACCTATTATGGTTTCAAAAAACTAAATTATTTAGGGAAGTGTGGTGGCAAAATTTTAGTTGCGGAAACTGTAAAAAAAAAAAAAAAAAAAAAAAAAAAAAAAAAAATGAAAAAATATATTAAAAACTAAATAATAAAATAAAAAGTACATTTTTGGAATCCTTGTAAATTTTAGTTAGGAAATGTAAAAATAATAATAAAATAAATAAATAAAATAAAATATTGGTTTTTTTTTTTAGAAGCAAGGGACATATATATATACTAATATATTTTTGTAACAGGTATTATAACGGCATGTGAGGGGGTCGAGCAGACGGGGACAAGGGGGGGACGTTTTCCATACCACCGTAGGGGAGGGGCGGAAGGAACGCCCGCGACACCCAAATACCAAGAGCGGGGGTTCCGGAGACCCGTCCGGAGGGGGGGAATTAGTCCTGACCCGTAGTTCCGGAAGGCCGGAGAGACCACAGACTCCTACATCGGTGCGGTATATGCCTATCGAGTATTCTTTAGTAAAGAAAAAAAGCAAAATTTAATAGAAGTCTATTTATTTTTACGAGTAACAATCAGGTCTTAAATAGTCTCTCTCTATCATATTCTATACTTATAAAGAAACACCACCATAAATTTTTTTATTTTTTTAAGTTTTTTTTACATTTTCCTATGGTAATTTTACCAGGATTCCAAAATGTATTCCATTTCGCTGTAGCTATTGTTGAATTATTGAGATAATATTTTTTTTGTCTTTTTTTTTTTTTTTTTTTTTTTTTTTTTAACATTTTCGCCTAAAATTGGACCAGCAATTATAGTATTCTTTTCATTGTGCTCTTGTAGTTTTGAGATATGGATTGATGAGAGTTGTCGCTCATGGAATTCATTACCTATAATATAAATATATATACCCATATATATATATACTATAATAATATATATATAATGATCATATATAAATGTATATACATATATAATATATATATATATATATATATATTAATAATATGTTAATTATATATATAATATATAGTATAGGGTAATTATTGGGACTTTTTGATAATCAAGAGATAATGCTGATAAAACGCTGTTTCTGAAGCTGAAAAAAAGCGCCAAGTATAAAGCTACTTTGCTATATCGATGTTGTTCTTGTATGATTTTTAATCTCTAAGACACTTAGAGAAGAAAACTTTAATATTTAATGGCTTACCAGAGAGAGAGAAGAGAGAGAGAGAGAGAGAGAGAGAGAGAGAGAGAGAGAGCGAGGAGAGATGAGAGAGAGAGAGAGAGTAGGAGAGAGAGAGCAGAGAGAGAGAAGAGTAGTAGAGAGAGAGTGCGCGAGAGGAGATGAGAGAGAGAGGGAGAGAAGAGAGGAGAGAGAAAGGACGAGAGAAGAATAAATATTGATGAGATGAGGAGAGAGATGAGAGAGAGAGGACGGCATGTCTACATCAAATGGTGATTTAGCTACTGAGAAAGAAATGTTTGCTACCAATTATACAGTTTGGCAAACAATTATTATTTTTAATTTGAATTTTTAATTCTAAAAAATGTTAAAAAAAACCTTCATAACTTAAGCGGCTTAATATTACTGGTTCTGTTAAGTTATCCATACCAACTTAATACTAATGTATCTGGGAAGTTATCCAGACTTAAGAGATTTTTTAAATATTAAGATTAATCTTGCGAAGTCTATAATGAAGACTCAAGAACAAACTGGACAATAAGATTTAGATGGCGTTTATTATCGCCCAAAAATAAGACTTAGATGGCGTTTATTATCGCCCATAAATAAGATGAAAATCCAAAAAAATAAGACTTGGAAATAAGACTATTCAGGTGAGGTCAATGTATTAAGACCCAAACAAAGAATGTAGATGGATCTTGTCCAATCTGAATGTGGGAATGTCTTAGAATTAAGACCCAAAATAAAAAGGATGAGACTGGAAAATAAGACCCTATAAAAATGATTACAGGAATTAGTTTTAGAAAGTTAACAAGTTAAGATATTGAGATATTGAAGTTATTTAAACATGACCATTAATTAAAGAATTAAAGTAAGATACTAGTATATTAAATTAAGAGAGAGATCTTACCCTAACGATAAGAACGTTGTTAATGAGGGGTCTTATTTAATGACGAGACGAGTCAAAGAATCCCGGAGGTGACGAGTCTTGGGTAAGTACTGTAACAAAGGGAATGAAGTGAATACTTTCCTGTATTACCTATTCAGTAAATGTTAATTAGGATTACAAAACCATGTTACATACCTGTGATCCTAATGTGTAAGTGTTTCCTAATTTCGTAGGTACATCAGTGATTTAGAGCATATGGAATTAATCTCACTGATACTTTGGTAGTATTCTTTGGTAGTATGCTATCATTAAGCTTTGATAAGCTTTTAAAACTACGTATTATTAAAGTTATAATTAAGATTATAAATTATGAATACATGGGGATGTCTACTGTAAGAGAGAAAAACTGATTTAGTAAACCATAGGGGTAACGGAGACCCTCGGAGGGGGGGGGGGAAATAGTCCTACCCTGTCGTTCCCCGGAAGGCCGAGAGACTCCGACTTCTCCCATCGGTGCAGTATATATACCCTTGGGGTTCACATTAGTTTTAAAAAAAAGATTAAATATTATATATTATATATATATATATATATATATATATATATATATATTATATATATAATATATATATATATATATATATATATATTATATATATATATATATATTATATATTATATATATATATATATATATTAATATATATATATAATCTTTTAAGTGACGTCACAACAAAATAATAATAGAAATATAAATTTTTCACATTTTTGATAATTTTTTTATAATTATATTTCATCAGTTCCTAAGAAAATAACATTAATAATATATTTCGGAGATAAAATAAAAAAACATTTTTTTTTTACGAATTTCACGTGTGACTCACAAACTCCCTAAAAAAAACTCACTACACGTTAGAAGAACGAAAAAATAGCCAAACCTTACCAAGATGGAAGAAAAATTCAAAATTCCCGAATTCGATAAGAAATTTCTAATTCTGTTTGGATGAATGATTGACAAATCAAATGGGAAGTGAAGAACTTCTTCCGTTTAGAAAGAATTTCTTGCCCAAATCAAAAAGCCCAAACATATTCGCTTTTAAAAATATTCGTTTCCTTTCTCTCAAACCATTAATCAAATGTTTGCACGATCTAAAAACGTACCAAACAGTACCCACGACCCAAAGCCATGCGTCTCTCCACAGTAATGATATATAAAAATTTATTTAATTTTTTTTTTACTATTTTTTCCAATAAATTCATTTTTAGGTTCAACAAAGATGGTAAACTTTTATTCTAGATAAACTTCTCTCAAAAGTCTATAGTTTTTCCTGCCTTTATGTTTAGTTTCACCTATATAATATATATACATATATATTATTAATCTATCTAATATAATATATATATATTTATATATATATATATAATATATATTATAAACTAATATATAATTACTGCACAATCGAAATTATTACAATTTATAATAACTAAAAAGCTTAAAGGAGTATTTTATAAGGTATTTATAAGCTTCAGTATTATGTGGCCATTTTATATTACGTTTAAGTTTTGGGCTAAATGGGGCTCTGCTCGGAGCAAAAGTCAAACCCTCCCCTTAATTAAACTGAAAAACATCTTTTAGAAGAGACAAGGTCAGAAAGTAAATGGTATAAAATAAAGCATAATTTAAAGTATCATCGCAGTTATTTTAAGCCATCCTTTAACACTTTCTCATTTGAACAGATATTTATCAGTCTTATTGTTATTAGGCAGGGGAAATATTTCCGTGAGAAAGTTCAAACCTTAAGAAATGTGATTTATACTGTCTATGTAGTGGATAAGTACAAGCTCTATTACTCTGAAATTGAGAAAAAATATAATTATATATTAAGATTAATTTATTAATCATAAATAGAATTTAATTTGTCAAGTAAGCGAATAGTATTTATAATTAAATTGATTACAATTATTTAAGTATTTATAAGTATTTATTTAGATTAAAGGTGAATGGTGATAAATGATTATATTACATTGAGGAGTAAGATAGTGAGTTTTAGACGGGATTGCTAGCGACTGCGTCGTGGAAGATTAAGAAAAGTGTAAAAGGATTATTATTTAAGGGTATACTGTGTTAAGAGTTTATTTTAGCAAGTTAGTACGAGGAGGCCGCGGTAAATGGTGGGCTCCAAAGAGAGGTATTAGGTTTTAGATGAGCAACGTACGCGTAGCGGCCGTCGTCTACCCCGCGGATCATGCGTGTACGCACATGGAGAATTTAGAACAGGTCTTTTAGCATGTGAAGGAAAGATCAACAGGACGTTTTGATAGACAGGTAAAATGTGGGGAGGGATACAGTTGGGGGTGGGGTATAATATCTGTCGACACGCCAAAGAAATTCGAGTATTAGCCTCGACTGAAATCTAGCTTGCGGAGCCTGGTCAAATATTATATTACTTGCTTGTATTGTTTCAATTGAATATGACGGCATGCACATGATATGCCTATAATGAGTACGGATGGCGAGTGTTTTTTTGTTAAAGTTTATATATTCAAATTTGTTTAATATTCCTTACTTTCCCTTCGTTTTTTATATTTTATATTTGTTAAATTAAATGTATTGAGTGTTTATATATATGATAAGAGGATATGGTAATAATTATTATATTATTATGTATCCAAGGATTTAGGAATAACCAAAGAACAAGTAATAAGTAATATGTAGTTATTACCCCCTACTTTATATATAAGGCGTAAGGTATAAGAAGAGATTAAAGAATGTGTAGAAATCTTCCAAAGAGAGAGGTTCAGGAAGTGTTAATATTGGTCGGGCGAGTGAATTATATATGCTGGTATTTATTGGTTGATCAAATATGGTGATAATTCATCGATCATTTCTACCAGAAAACAATGTGAGTACATGTGATATATATATCTATAATAAAGAATCAAGAGTGACTGATATTTTTAGGAGTGATATGGGTATGGTAAGTATATTAATGATAGGTATCTATAATCCTTTTTTCTACATCTCTCTGAAACAAATGCATTTGATACTGATAATATCCTTCCCTTCATGCTATATTTTATGATGGAGCAAGAAGAATAAATGTACTTATAAGGATTTATATGGTATACAGGCGAACAGGCTGCGTATGATAGGATGTAAGGTTGTAATTAGGGAAGCTCTATGGCAGGTTGCTTCCTGTTTAGTGATACGTTTAGTAGGATTGCCATCGAAGGGTGGTAGAGACTTCATGGAGGAATCCCAAAGTAATAAATAGATATGATAAGTTGAGAGAAACAAGAAACGAACGTGCGTAATGGAATTAAAAGAGAAAAGGTCAGTTTCTTGAGAAAGAATCATGACATAAGTCGATGAAAAGTGCAATAAGGCCCAGCCTTACCCGGCCCCTCGGAGTTGAATCTTCAGTTAATTAGGTTTCTGAAGAACTCATCGCAGTCAGAAAATCCACCCTTAAAGCTTTTATGGGAACAATAGGCTGTGGAATTGGACCAGTGACGTACCAACGTATGGGGTAGTATCGTCCTAGTGTTGTTGTTATGTTCTCCTTTGGTGTTAATGGAGTTCTTCAAATCTCCCTGTGTGGCTATCCGAGGGATTGGGGTTCGGATGACAGCAAAACTTCCCATAACCCCCTCACAATTCCACCCACCATTCACTCCTGTTACTTACACCTTTCTTCTCGCCTCTACCAAACTCACATTTCTCTCCTTCAGACCATTCGTTCAACCGGTTGTTCTCACTTTTCTTCGGGTCTCCCAGCCGCGTGCTCGGTGCTAACCGGACAAAACTACGTTACGTCTTCAGCAAATGCATATTGGAACAAGATACCGATGGACTATGACCAAAAAACCGAGATGCTATCATTTCATTCGAGCGTTTGCCACTAGTGACACCTCAAAAACCATTCTCAAATATATCATATATCTTCGATTCTGATGTCTCTCATTTACCCTTCTCCAGCATCACATCTACTCTCTAATACGTTCAGTTCCTCATTTTATAAATTCTATTCTTCTCACTCCTAGCATGCCCCTAAGATTGTCCATCTTGGATACACATTGATATCTTGAGAGTCTACACGAACTGAAATATATGATAATATGAGTTTGAGATATGAGTATATATAGTAATTATTATTAGGTATTATATGTAAATATATATAAACATTTATTGGTCAATATATATATAGTATATAAGTATATATAATATATATATATATATATATATATCATAGTATATATTATATATATATATATATATAT